>JAZHYW010042284.1:0-12695 GCA_037355805.1 Ixodes ricinus | reverse complement strand
GGGACAACTGAAAGACATTCCTGCAATTCTCATGCTGTTTTCTTACTAGAACGCGAAACATGCTTCAGTCGAAACGTCTACTAGGAATCTGGGAGAGAGACTCAAGCCAAACACGTTTGTGACGTGGCATTTCACCTTGGCCCAAGTGAGGAAAGGAAACATTGGCTCCATTGACTGTTTAATCCATTGAAGCATATTGAATCGTCTGTTCAATTTAGTTGGAACTTGTTTTGCATCTTGGTTCTGAAAGCGCACAAAAGACGAGGACAGAGAAGAAACACAAACGACGGACGAGCGCTCCGTCAGCTTGTGTGCAGGCAATGCTGTTTTGCATTGTCTGCAATACATACTTCTTATAGGCATGTTTAGGGAACTTTTTTGGCACTTTGCCAGAAATGACCCTGTGCTAACGCACTTTCGTGAACCGACTGTTTCGAGTTTATGCTTACAGGACAATGACAGCCTCATACTGCTCCAAATCTTCAACTTGGCATGTCGACATCGATGGTGAGAGCTTCTGCTGCCTTTGAGTGCGGCATTTGACCATTTTTTAGATTGTCTAGTGCCATGGACAATAGAATTTTGTTGTTCCGGGCTGCACAATGCAGGCCTCTCTCGTTATTCACGCTTTCCAGTATAATATACTTTCTAAAGAGACCGTGAAAGATTTCAGATTCTTCTTTCTAAGTGTGTTTTGTAGAGTGAAACATAAGCACATATTGATAGCTGTCTCGGGCCAGACGCTTCATTTTCATCATGACATGAACGTATGATTTGCACCTTGGGACTTGCATCACATGTGGACACTCGGAAAGCGTTTTTTTGTCAGAGGTGACAGGAGAAAGCACTTTCATGGCGTACCAATAAAAAACAAGAAATGGGTTTCAATGGGCTATTCTTAAATTTGAAGTTCACTTAGTTCAAGGTATTCCGCAGTTCCTGTGAGCTTAGAATTAACGTGGAGTTAAATGTATTTGGGGGAAAGAACAGGTCACTGTTTTGTGCCCATTTTGTCGTTCTTGACATGTCACCGAGATGATGAGCATTCCCAAGAAATTTCTATTTCAAACGATTTATGCCACATCATGCGCTATCAGGTTTTGACAATAGTTGCAACTGCTCCTTTTTGGCTTGGATGACAAGAGTGAACAGAGAAAGGTCTTATTTCAGTCTGCTGCAAATAATGTCGCATGTGGCAAGGCTTAGGGCAGTTGATGTGCGCCTTACGGTGTGAGAGGAACCAAGTTGAATGTTACATTTTTACGAGCTTTAAGTGCCAGCGCTGCAACAAAAGCCTAATGCATGTTTTCTGATCCGTGCATGTCGAAGTTTTATCCTAAGCAATTCCAATGCTCAGGAAGCAACTTTTTTGTGTCACGTTGCTTGGCGTAGGATTTCCGCAGCACGATCAAAGCTACTCGCACAAGCAAGCCCGAATAAGATGCAAGGCGAAAGTCCATGTGCTCATGCAGTAGTGCAGGGTTGCAGTAAGCTGTGGTCACTTACAGGACAAGAACGGCAGGGAGTGTCTTTCGGTTGTCTCTGCCATCGGCGCAAGTTTCCTACCCGCGGAAACGCTTCGTCGTCACGTGAGTGCTGGAAGCGTGCCTGCGCAGTTAAAGGAGGCTGGAAGAGAGCAGCAAGCGCGTGCTGGAGAGCGAAATGTGTCCCAGAGGAGACTCCCTTGCCATTCTCATTCTGTAATTGACTATAGTCTGGACGAAATAGCGCCAGCAAGTTGACGTCGAGAATACATAGCTGCCTCACTGAGACCATTGTTTTTCTTCAAGGAAAAGTTTCATTGAGTGAAAATTTTTGTAACAACTTAAATTTACAGACTCAGGCTTGAGATTTCCGGCTCTCGGAAGGTATTCGGTGACCCCAGTTTGTCCCGCAGTGCACGTTCATCACGAAAAGGTGAACGGAGACGAGCTCCCAGGGGGTGCCCCTGCCTCAGCGCAGGTCCTCTAAAGGCGGCCACGCAGAAGGGCAGACGACGCGGCCCGTCGAGCAGGGTCACAGCAAGGAGGCGCTGGCGTCTCTGCGCCAGATGCAAGAAGAAGGTCCGTGAGGGTCCGCCGTGCATCCCTTCCATCTGCCTCCTACACGCTCGCCCACGGAACCTCAGGGGTGAGCACTGGCCCGCTTCTCACTCTCTGCTTTGCAAGGGCTCTGCTGCCATTTTGGAACTCGCTTGGGTTGTGGCCTGCGCTGGACCTGGTCTCTTGGAAGATAGTCGTAACACGTTAGAGACAATATGTGGTATACTATTGGAAGTCGCAGGCAAATGGACTACTGGTCTACAAGGGCACCCGGGTGAAAAACTAGATCCCTCTGACAGGCGACACGTCAGCCATATCCTGTTTGCTCTTTTAACCCAAAGTTGGTATAGTATGCAAATAAGCCTTCTTCCCTCTCTTCTGCCTGCAGAATGAGAGAAAGGGTAACAAGTTTGTTTACCTCGAACCCTATTTCTGGAAAGAGTAAATTCAATTAAAAAATGCACAAAACAATTTTTTTTTTTTTGCAACATATTTGGTGTTGATTTGAGCAGCTAACAACGGGAGCGACGCGTCAGGCTGGCAGTGTGGTAGTCCCTGTAAGAGTTTCTGCGAGTCGCAGTAACACTTGCAACGAGAGCAGATGTCGAAGCTTTGGTAAGATAAGCAGGCAGGGTTCACACCTTGTACATCCATGTGGCAACCGCGTGCACTGCCAACTTGGCCACACACACTGCGGTATCTTCGTGCTTGGCTTCTCATCTTAGTTGTGTTTCACATTTTCCAGGTGTGGTTCCGGTGGGGGGAACATTCATACGGGGTTTTACGGTAGAATATTCTTGCGTGTCTTACAGTCGGGTCAAAAGGTATGGGGACCCAAGACTTGCTTCACGGGCTGATAACATTTCTGGTCGGGTGACGCCATCTACTAGAAAACAATAAAAACTTTATGGAAACCATCTGGTGTAATTGCAACATACTAAACCAGGTGCTTCGCATGTTTTACGAGAGTCGTTGCTTGCTTGGCAACATGCTGTGCCTTTCTTTTGTCACATTGCCCATGGGCTTGTGCAGCGAAGAATTCACTGTCCTTTGCATTGACTGCGTCAGGTTGTGCTCGGCGGCGGAGGCGGAGGACGGCAGTCTGTCGGCGTGTGGATTCGAGACTCATCTGTGAGGCTCTGGACTTTACTGCCACGGCCACTGGCTTCGCAGCCGGCCGAGGTGGACGGTGCGTCGGATGCGGCTCTACTGCGACGCCGACACTGGCGTCGGCAAAGACGACGATGCCGCTCGAGCGAGGTGGGTTGCCGGTATGGGAGTGAGAACGGCAGTAACTCTGCTATCGGCTGGGTACTTGGTCAGTTTATTTGGTGAACTGACAATATCCCGCTCTGTGTCGATTTATAACATCGTGGGATGTCAACAATCCGCAAGCACAAAGATTATTAGAGTGCTTCCGGAATCGGTTTGCCCAACACCGGTATATAAAAAGGACTCGTTCGAATTGTAGTGTCCACTTAAAGGGTCTGAAAAAAAAGAATTTAGGTTTTAATGTGAAGCGCTGGAGTATGGTGTGTGGACAGTAGTGGGAGGTGCACATTATAGATCCCAGGCTAGCAGTCGTACAGCGCTGGCTAAGTTCCTCATCTACTGCGTAAGCATGTGTCGCCATACCTCAAAGGCAGACGAACCTTGCGCTGTTTAAACATGATTCTTCTAATTTGCTACAGTGTTGTGCATTTGCTGAGAAAAGTGATCAAAATCGGGGCAATCCAGAGGGCCGTTTTGAGACATTGGACACACCTCTAGAGTCATCAGGATCCCTTGGGGTGCTTCATTTTAAAAATTATAATTGGCAGGCTTTGTTAATTTTATTAGCGAAGATGTGCCTTAGACAACTCATTACTTCAAATATATTTCAAGGTCTGTGTCACGTGATTGAGCAAAAAAGACGGGGGAAGCTAAGAGCACCCGGTGCTTGGCTGGTGGTTTTCGTGCAAATTTGATTTTGATTCACACATATTTTTGCTCTATTATTTGGCCCTTGTAGTACAGTAGGCTCATAACAATTCAAACTCAGATGTTTCATGCTTCTAATTAATTCAGACAAATTTCAAAATTTTGGGTTGTCCCGCTATGTTTTTAATGTAATTATAAGCCACTTAATTCGAGCGGTGTTTTCGTGTAATTCATACTTTTTGTTCTCATGGTTCCGTTGAGTGCACTTACTTTCCGGGAGCCGGTGCACTGCGGCAAGGCAACACTTGCAGAGGCTCTCTTCTGCGGATGTTGCTTCTTCACAGTGCACCGGTGCTCGATGAGAAGCGTGCTCAACGGGGCTAGTATTCGCGACTCAGCGAAATCGACGCCGCGTAGCGGCACAGCCGAGAAGCTCAGAGTGGAGGTGCGTTTCGACTCTGTCGTCTGCTATCGCTGCTTGGTTCTCGTATAGGCAGCATAGAAACAAACATCGTTCCCAGTTATTATTTTTATGCTTCCGCCGTGTCAATCCTACGCACTGACTAGAAGAAGGTTTCTACCTTCGAAAAATCGCTTTGCTTTCATATGTAACACCGATTTTACGCTGCAGTGCAAGACATTTATGGTGGTCCGCGTGTTGAACGACGAAAACGACCTCCTCTCGTCCGCCATTTTGCCTGACCAGCGCGCCCCCTATAGTTCGCTGGAGTCGCGAATAGTCAAACCCGTCTTTAACGAACAGCAGGAAACGTTACGACGAGTTCGATATAGCAAGTAGTTCGATATAGCAAAAAAAGCATTTGCAACGAACTTCCACGATGCGTTCGTTGTAGGAGAGCTTTTCTTTCTCATTTCTTTGCTTCTGCCTTGTAACAATGCGCTGGAAAGATTTTTTTTTTTTGTGCATGCGTGCAGATTTTTTTTTTTTAGTTTATTTTTTTTTCTGAATCGCTTCTCTTCGTGGGCAACTGCTTTGGGATGAAAAATTTTTTTTTTTTCTGTGCGTGCGTGCAGTGTTTATTTTTTAGCTTTCTCCCCTTATGAACCACTTCCCTTCGCTCAATTTTGTTCGCAACTTGAGCTTCTAGAATTTCCTTTCTTCTCTTTTTTCTTTTTTGAGGGGGGAGGGACAAGCTAAAAGACG
This sequence comes from Ixodes ricinus, assembly GCA_037355805.1. Lineage (NCBI taxonomy): Eukaryota > Metazoa > Arthropoda > Arachnida > Ixodida > Ixodidae > Ixodes > Ixodes ricinus. The sequence continues at coordinate 7,568 of JAZHYW010042284.1, read as the reverse complement.
ATTGTTTGCGCGTTTTTGGAAGCCTTCCAGGGGAAAAGTTCGATATAGCCAATATGTTGTTTGTTATAAAAAGTACTTTTTACATGCATTTTTATTTAAATTTTCCGTGAGTTTGATATTCACAATAATTCGCTGTACATGGGTTTTGTTCTAAACGGGTTTCACTGTAGTCCACAATACACAACTTTTTTGCTGTATGAACAAACTTAATTTTGTTTTGAGGTGTCATGTGCTGTCTAAACAGTCACATGATAGACAACATTTTGAGGAATTGAATAAACTTCTCATACATTTCACTAACGTTTCATGTGTGGCATACCTCCTTATCAGTTCAGTAGTCCTGAGTAGAGGAAATCAAATATCAGCTCTTTGTGTGTAGCCATCCATATAACACGTCACAATTCTTATTGTGCATCATGTGTATAATAATTTCTGATAATTCAAACAAAATTTGTAGCTTCCTGATGAATTAATGAGAGTCTACTACGTTGGAGCCTCTTTAAACTGTACCGTTTTTTCGCAGTGACACAAAGGTCTTGAGAGGTCACAGGGGACCCGTGTATGGACTCGACTTCCTTCCTGGGAAGGAGATCCTCCTCTCCTGCTCGGAAGACACGACAGGTGATGTATCGTGTCCCACTCGTTCCTCAGTTATCTGTGTTTTTTTGTAAATGCAGAATTGCATAAAAGCAGACTGAGCTTTGTTATAACTAATTTACTGTAGAAAGTACAAGTAGGTAACACTTTTCTGCCCTGTTGTGCCACAAGTATGAAGGGTCACAATGTGCATTTGCGAGGTGTGGGCATATTAAATAGAGATACAACAATGACATCTATTTTCTATTTTTATAATTACCATAATGCCTAATGTATTTATCATAAATAAGAAAGATTTTAATTAGCTTTACTTGTGTACATGTGGAATGCGACATGTTTTATTTCGGAACTTCCTCGGCTAGGTATAGCATTCATGATTTTGGCTGTGGCTTCCGAATGTACCACATTCTTTTAATGTTCTCTTGCATTTTTGGAAAATATTCAGTTTACTATTTTAGATTATTTGGCTCAATTCTAAATGTTTTAGCCCATAGTACTATGATTTTTGTATTAGACTTTATCTCAAAACTCGCCTTTGCTTGCGTTCAGTTAAAGTACCAAACTGTTTCAGTGTTATTAAATTGGAATTTGTTGTAACTCGTTTGCTTTAGTGAACTAGATAACAGCCAGATTGAGCTAAGACACCTTTCACAAGTAGCATGGGTTAAGCTAATCTAGTTAAAAACAGCGATTGCCCACCTTGGGTCCTCACGGCCAAGATGGCATTTCAAGTCGACAAGCTAATAACTGCATGTTATCTTAATTGATCACTACCAGTACGTCCTCAACGGACCCTCGAACCTGCCGTAGCCGTCTTTGAACGTTTAAGTAAGCCAGGTCAATCGGTTGATCCGCCAACCTCTCCTGCGTCGCTCTCAGTTCGTGCCTGGGACCTGAAGACGCACAGGAATGTGGCCATCTACCGGGGACACTTTCGTATCCTGTGTGGGCCCTGGACGTCGGGTGCGCCATCCTTCCTTGCCCGAGAAGCCCCGTTCGTTTCCATTGCACGCAGAAGTCTGCCAAAAAGAAACGAGCAGGACTCAAATTAGGAGCCACGTCTGAAACCGCCAGTTTGCCCGATTCCGACGCAGTGCCTGAATTCGGCTTGGGAACACGTTTAACTTGGGGGTAGAATCGACAGAGGGACTCTGGGCATTTGAAAGAGCCCCTGGTTCCGAAGAACCTATAATGTGAAAACCGACGGTGCAATGTAGCGACTGCAACAATGTCAACGTGATCTATTCTAACGAAGTGTACCAGTGTGTTGAATCTCGGAAGCAAGTTTGGCCATCACTCTAAGTGCAGCAGCTCTATAACTGTGGGCTGCGAACCCCGGGGGCCTACGCCAATTCGTGGTTCGCTCCGCCAAGGATGGTTAAGGCACTGAGGAGGGTTCAAATCGTCTGACCGAACACCTTCCCAGCTATTATAGAGTTCACGAGTCGCAGTGTGCCGTCGCCGGTTTCTAGTTGTGAGTGAATCTTTAATGCTGCCTCTCTTGAAGGAAGCACCGAGATGCATGTTGCCATCTCCACTTTCCACTGCGACGAGCCCAGGCACTTTGTCTGGGCTCGTCTGCAGGATGTTAAAGGCATTAAACGTGACTTGTACCGTATTTACTCGCATAATGAACACACTTTTTTTCCCGAAAAATTGACACATATTTGGGGGGGGGGGCGTTCATTACACGGGGTAAAATTTTTGCATTTACACACTTCGTGCAAATGTCATATTAGGTGCCAATATGACACGGCAAGGTACTGTGGCACGTCTCCAGTGATGGAGGCGCACCCACGGCTGGTCGGGGGCGCGCCACAATAACCATGCTTTATAAATTGCAAACCTTTTTAGGGCGCTTTCGGGGTGCCTTTTGCCGAAGGAAAAGCGCCCTACGAAGCTCACTCAGCACAAAAAGCAACACGACCGTTCTTAGGCGATATATATTGCTAGTATCCAGCGGGCACGCTCAGGTATATCCGCGACTACGCGTATAAGAACTCGTACGAAGTCCAACCCCTACCGCCGAAGCCTGCTCGCATGGATCAAGTTTCGTTTACGGAGACAAGAACTCGTACGAAGTCCAACCGCCGACCCCCGAACCCCGCTCGCACGGATCAAGTTTCGTTCATGGAGAGGCTACCAGACACTCTCAGCCTACAGCGCAGCGTGCACCTCGCTGTGCCGTTCTGTTACGGATTAAATAAACGCATTTACTCGGAGTATGTGAAATTAGGCCTAACCACTTTCACGATTTCACTGTCCGAAAGCGGACCACAGACGACGGCTTGTTTGTTGACATCAATGCATCCGATAGGCGAAGAATGTCCGGGGCTCGGCAATTCCTCGACCCAAGCTTCGTCAAGTGTGCGCGACACTCGGTTTCACGGTTGATCACTTCCGTAACTACCGCAACTACGCACTTGCGGCCATTACGAGAGCGGCTTGGCTTGGCTTGGCTTGACTTGGCCTGACCGCTTGGCGGCAAAAGAAAACTGGCTTGGTGGCTTGCTAAATTGGACGCAATTCGAGACTCGCGGATCCGAAAATTGGAGGTGCGTTGATTACGGGAGGGGAAAAAAAGTCAAAATATTGATGCCCGTTGTGGGGGGTGCGTTTATTATGCGAGTGCGTTTATTATGTGAGTAAATACGGTAGTATTTAGCCGGATCGGCGGTTTCAACTTTCTTTGACGTACGGCGACGCAAGTTCCTCGATGTATACTAGCGGTTCTCAAATCGGGGTCTTTAGACCCTCTGGGGTTCCCAAAGGCCTTACTTGGGTCCCCAAAGCCTTCAACCGTCATTCGAGCCAAACAATAAAGCATTTTTGTTTAATGATCCTGGTTGTCCCATGAAGCTGAAAGAAACCAAAGTATGTGCACCGAGTGAGTAGGGTTGATTATTCTCCATTTCTCGGAGCTTTGAAGTTTCTATGCACGCATTTAGGTTTCTTCTTTTGCCCTTGTCTTTGGCCGTTGTAATCGTCCAATACCCTCCCACCCTCCCTGCCTCCCTTGCCAATCCAGAAGGGGTGTTTCCAGAAATCAGTGGTTCAGAACCACTTATGTATACAGTATAATGTCCTGATCCAAAATACGCCAATGAATGAGCTGCACCGATTGAATAGAATGATAGATTACTGAAGTCGGCTGAAAGACAAAATCGTGGTGCCGGGAAGCTTGAGAAGCGCTGCTTTAGCTTACTCCCATTCCAAGGACAGCGAATGTAACATTTGAGGAGAACCACTTCTGCCGATGGATAACGCCGGGATGAATTTGTGCAGGCCGCTTGGAATCTATTTTGCGACAGCCTCCAAAGACAACACTGCCAGGATTTGGACCCCGGAGCGAACATTTCCACTGCGGATACTAGCCGGGCACAACATGGATGTTGACGTGAGTTTCTTTTTTTTTTTTTCATTTTTTTTTTTTTTTTTGATGAGGCTGTGTTTGAAGTTTTGCAGTAGATCCGGGGATGTATATGGCGTAGGGTTGTAGTCCGCTAAATTAAGTGAGAATCACGGTGTCGCGTGACACTGACGTTGCATCAGGTGTTTCCCCTCTAAATTTAGCAGGGGAGTTGTAACGCCATGTGACAATGCCCTCTTTGCACCTTTGCCACATTTTGAATGGTGGTGGAGGGGGATTTATTTATTTATTTAGTATACCCTCAAGGTAGTACATTGTGTGCAGATGCACATTAATGATTTCATTTATTGATTCACTCAGGGTAGTACATTGTGTGTATTCGGTAGTATTAGGTATTGGGTAGGGTAGTACATTGTGTGTGTAGCTGCACATGAATGAATTAATTCCTTCAAGGTAGTGCATTCTGTGTAGTCTATGTGCAGCCTGATTAATTAATTTTCTCAAAGTACTACATTGTGTGTGGTCTGTGTGAAGCTGCACATTAATTCATTCCCTCAAGATAGTACATTGTGTGTAGTCTCTATGCAGCTGCACATAATTAATTTGATCAAGGTGGTACATTTTGTGTACTCTGTATGCAACTTCACATTAATTAATTATTTTTTTAAGGCAGTACATCGTGTACAGCAGAGTATGCATTGCCTCACCTCATTTTCGGAATGCAGCAAGGAACCGGTAATTTCGTTTTCCCTTGAGTAACATGGTCATGTGCCACTTGTGTGTTCGCTTTCCCTACTATTAATGGCCACTCGCGCATTGATTGGCCTCTGCGTTGCTGCACAGTGCGTCAAGTTTCATCCCAACTGCAACTACCTGGCAACGCGGCTCCAGCGACCGGTGCCTGCGCCTCTGGTCGGTCCAGGAGGGGCGGGTGGTGCGGACGCTGCCCTCGCACCGAGGAACCATCTTTGCTCTCGCCTTCTCGCCGGACGGACAGCTCCTGGCCTCCGCCGGTGAGGGCCCTCCCACAAAAAACAGACAAAACTGGGCGGACAGAATGGACAAACACGAGCACGCCTTCGCTATTTTGCAAAACAAAAAACGCCTTTCAACGCTTCGACCAGAGGGTGCAGCGTAAAATGCCGAACGAGCGCCCAAGCGAAAAATTTGCAGACGACCTTGAAAAACCGGGGAATTGGCCCTTGTTAGGTCCAAGAGCAAAAATATAGAAGAGGCACACGATACGGTAGGCTTCGCTGCTTTGACCCCGTCGTACGGTAGGCGCGTGTCGAGCTCTTCCTCCGTGCTCTGGGAAGCGGCTGATCCGGGGGAGGATCTCAATTAGCTAGGTGGGCTCAAGAGTTTGGGGTGGGCGCTCTATATGTCCCTTAGGTTTTTTCGGAACGTCTCGAAATTTGGCAGCGGGCACGTGTTCAATATTTTACGGCGTGCGTGGCGCTAGGGTCCCCGCAGCAGCTGCTAGGGTGGATGGATGGGTGCTGTGTTGGAGTGCACTCAAACAATGCCGTTTGCGTAATGCTCGCCGGAAACGTCGGGTTACCAGTAGTACTTCACCGGCCAGATGAACTGTCCTTTGGAAGGCAGCCTGCACCTGCTGTCTGCAATTTTCTGCCAAAGTTTGTGCACGTCTTGTGCTGGAAATGCCCCGCAGGGGTGCCTACACCTTAGGTGCTTGGTGAGTGGCGTCGCCGCGGACATCAGCCATGTGGGCTCCCATACCCAGAAGCAGCACGCACCTGCTTTAGTAGGTGTTTGCGTGAGTGGTGTCACTATGAACCCCGAGCCATGTGGGTTCACTCACCCACGCCTGGCTGTGTGTAGCTATGAGCTGGTTGAGCTGAGCCCGGGCTATGTTTGGATCTTTGGGGGCTCCCATTGGTGAGGCAATATAACTCTTTGGCCCCTACTTCTCGTGAGGGGTGTCCTGGCTTGGCCCGACCAGGATGATTCAGTCATTCGCCTTTCTTCTCCTCTCCTACCTTTGCCTTCTTTTCTCTCTCTGCCCTTCTTTCCTCTTTCAGCTTTTTTGGCGGCAAAGGCTAACCTTGGGTGGTGATAGACACCCTCGTCCAGGTGCACACTTGGTTATAATTTCCTGGCAGCACACTTAGAGTAACGTCTCCAGCAAAGCCCTTCTTGCTATTGTGCGTTACCTAACCCCGTGTTGGGCTCGGTGGTGGTTGGTGCATCGCAGATTCTGAACACCCTTGCCGTCTTGTGGCACCCCACCCCTCCAAACCCTGTTCAGAACACGCCCTTAAAAGGCGCTGTACTTGAGCGCAAAACCATTGAAAAAGAATCCTAAGTAAGAAAAACTTCACAAAGTTTTTTGTCATTCATTCTCTTGATGAACAGAAATCAGTTGCAAAACTCTCACCCTTCATCATAGCTAAGTTCTTGAGCACCTTGTAGGGTTCTCCTACAAGGCTAAAAAAACTATACTATGGGCAAAAACAAAGCGAAGCACTATTGAAGATGACCAACATTGTTGACTTGAAAATGTCGGCGAGCTCTCACTGTACACTCAAAGGGCCACTGAAAAGAAAACAATTAAAGGTGTATGAATATCAAAATCTTTTGAAGCTGAATCAAATCGAATAATGAAGGTTGGGAATCGAATCAAATATTTAGATTATGAATAGTAGTTTCGAATAAGAACATTTTTGAAAACAAAAATTTTCAATTTGATGTGAATTAAACAGGAATGCTCAATCAAAAAGTTTACTTTTATTGCAATAAGAAAAAATATCACACATGACTGATAAAAAAACATGAAATAGAAGATCAGTCAGTAAAACATCATTCAAGGAGTGAAGTTACAGAACGTAAATGAAAGTACAAGAAGTGTGAGTGGTGGGTCGGCAAGCCAGGAGATCGCGTCACTCAGCTGCACCGACTTTGTGCAATCTCTTTCCGTGTGCAATAGTCCTGTCGACAGAGGGCGCCATTGAGAAGCAATAAGTTGAGAATATATTTATTTGGGAGAGGGAGCAAGTCTCACTTTACCAGTGAAAAGCTGGTAGAAAATTCCCGACCCTAAGAAAAACACAAATGTGTGACGGGTCAGCAGAGGGACGAAGCGTTGCCCAAGGGGGTCGAAAAGTGCGTCCTCAAACTTCGCGGCACGGTTCGGCGTGCGGCCGGTCTTGCAGGCGAAGACCGCAGGATCAAAGTGTGGGACCTGGGCAGTTCCGTCGCTGCTAAAGGAGCTGCGTGGGCACACGGACGCGGTGTACGACCTCTCCTTCAACCGCGACGGGTCGCTGCTGGCCTCCGGCGGCGCTGAGCCGCTCGTGCGGCTCTGGGACCTCAGACGCTCCACGGCACCTTCCCGCGAGGTGTGCGCGCACGAAGCCGCACGAAAGGACCTTCTGACAAGCGTCGATGCACAACTAGATTTTACGTGATGCATGGCCAGTACGGGGCTGTCGAAACTGGACACAGCGGACGCCGTGCACGGCAAGAGAAATGCGTGCTTCCTAAGCGCAAAAGTGGCAGCGCGCGCATGCCTTTTCAGCGAGGACGTCGGGCTCGCAAACAGCACGGGCTTCCTTCTCGCGTCACCTTCTTATTACTGTGT
>JAZHYW010042282.1:0-38095 GCA_037355805.1 Ixodes ricinus | reverse complement strand
AGGGATTACATTGGAAAGCCAGGAAACACTCTCATTGCTAAAGAGCGGTCCAAACCAAGCCGCAAAAAATAAGGGAAATGGAACCCTTTCTTTTATTAAAATAACTTTTGTTTGCCATTTTAGCTCAGAAGCGTGCGGGCGTGTATGGACGAGAAGTTGGAGGGACAGCGTACCGTGACGCAGGAGGCGGAAAGGTTGTGAGGGAAAGAGAAAACGCACATCACGGGCAAGAGGGGGAGAAAAGGCACCCATAGGATTTTTGAGTGAACTCGAGGGGGAGAATACAACAAAAGAAACTGCTTCTTAAGGTGCAACCCCACCGTGCATGACGTTTTGGTGCTTTTTTGACGGCTTATAACTTTCTTTCTATGTATCTTACAATTATAAAGTTAATGTCAAATTAAAGAGCTGTTTTTCAACAATACTTTAATGTCTCGATATTACGATTATTTTTAGTTGTTAGTTAATTATTCAGCTTTTAATAGACCACAGTCTCTAATATTGAAAAAATTATTTCTCGAGTTATAACGTCCCATCGTCCACGATATTTTACGTGAGCGTTCGGTTGGATGTAATAAATTAAAAAAGTAAGCAACGAACTGTACAGATAATGTATATTTTAAAATAAAAAATAAAGTTTAAAATGGTATTATTTTATGGCGCTATAAAAACGGAATCACGTCAACTAATCAAAATAACGAGACATTAAATTATGAAGCATCCTTCGATATTACATTTTCCAGAACTTCCATATTGATATATTACACGTTAAGAATGTTATAAGACCTCAAACTTTTCCCATTCAGTTACGGCAAATTGTAGTTTCTTAATATAAAGTACAGATGGCGACACGTGTTCAAGAACAGCTTGATGTGCATTTTCCGTCGTGTGCCGCTTGGAACGCCACGTGAAAGACAGAAAAAGCGCCAGATGTCAGGGTGTCAGATGCCTGGATGCCCGCAGTGAGCGAGCCAGAGATGTCAGAACAACAAGCGCGAGGCTGCGGGTGCACCACAGCTACTTTTGCGCGCGTTCTACTGTGCGTCGGTACACATGCCCGACGCGATCCAAATGAAATGGGCGCCATGAAATGCATTCTGCCATTTCAGATTCCGCCACGTATGCGAAAACATTTTAATGTTTTTATCACTTGCAAAATCATTTTCGCAATCAAACTATGCTTGTCGGAATGGTTTGACTATATTTTGTTTCAAAAACCACCTCGGTGGCTCTTAAGTGGCAATGATATTAAAACAAAACACAAAACATTAAATCGTCTCAGTGTCTCTGAGCCAACGCGCTGGCCCATGAATCCATATTTGTCGGGTTTAAATATCGGCCGAGGTGCCCGCAATCCGACGGAGGCCAATCTGAGATTTCGGTTGCACGTCAAAAGATCTCCAGTTAGTCAAAATAAACCCGCATTTTTTTTTATTGGGGCGTGTTAAGTGATTTTTGTTGGTTTGGCTTGTGAAACCCTAAGATCTGAATATTTGCTTTGCTTTACCTTAGTTCGGAGCGCAGCCAACGCTACGGGCTGATGAAGCCACTGAAGCAGCGCCAAGAGCGCGAGGTCAAGCTGTTCGTTCTCTTTCTGTGCCTATGCGGTCGGGCTAAACTAGAGCCACTAAATAAGCTACGCTTCATACACATCTTGGTGCTTAAAATGATGGTTGTCAGTTATCTGAAGCTTTATCTGAAATCACAGGAAACGCTTTTCCGTCCTCCACAAATGTTTAAACAGTTCGCGACAAAGCAAAGCAATATTACGTGAGCTTCCTGACACCGAAACTAATGCTGAGGAAGTCGCACTTTTGAATCATGACGATCGGCAGTTGCGTTTGATTTGTTACTAACCACCAAGATGGCGGCGCCCACAACAATATCGGGGGAAAAAGTGCCGATACTCTAAGCGTAGCTCATTTGGTTTAGCTCACAGGCTAAACCAAGTGCGGTGGGGGATCGTTGGCCGAGTGTGTTGTGGCACCGCAGATCAGAGCACGTGGAGAAATGCTCGAGCGCGAGCTCCGTTCAAAGCACGGAGCTCATGGGTCACTAACAATGCGTCTTGCATCCCTCTTTCTATTTATTTATTTATTTAAATTTATAATAAAAGCAATATTACCAGGCTTTAGCAGGGACCCTGGGTTCGGTCGCCCATCTGCATACTACCGTCGTGTGATCGTATGCCACATTTACTGCGTAATGCACGTTGAAGACCCCAAGTTAACAGTTGTACTGCACTTTTTATAGCCTTCAACGGGTAAAATTGTCGCCCTACAAAACTGCTGCTCTCTAAAAAACCAACGACTAATTTTGTATGCGTCGTTACATTGCATTTTTAATGTGCGCTCGCGTGTTCGCGTTCTTTTTTTTTTTTGTCTACATCTTTGATTATGCGGCTCTTACTTATGATGAAACAGACTGTAGTTGTAGGACTTCTGGAAAATATTATATAACTAAGAAAATGGCACGTGAACGCAAAAAAAGCACACAAAAACACACACACACACATATAGGCGCACTTAATAGAAATAATTGAAATAATAGAATTGATTATAATTGTGTTTTCAAAGGTTTGAGCGCACCGAAAGCTTTAAAAGCGAGCTCGATGCTTTGGATTGTGCGCTGGTTCACTGAAAGTGTAGTTCAGAGCGGTATGCTCGCACTTGTATGTTCCGCTTCGCACGCAGGATAAAACCAAATACTTTACTGGTAATGCATTTAGTGAAACAGAGCTTACCTTCTGTACATGTGAATGTGCAGAAGGCTGTCAAAATCAATATGAAGTTGCGAATAAACTTAATGAATACTTTTGCACTGCAGGTACTATACTGGCTAGTAGGCTTGCAGAAGCAACAGTGACCCAGCCTTCTACCTCAGTTACGAACTCTTTCAATTTTATGATATTACAAGCGAGGAGATCATATCAATAGTAAAAGGAATGCCGGGGGATAAGGCGCTTGGGAACGATGGTATATCTATAAAAATGATTAAGGACAACATTAATATTCTTAATAAGCCTCTGGAAAAAATATTCAACCAAGCGTTTTATAGTGGGACTTTCCTGACCTCCTGAAAATAGCAAGAGTAATACCAATATACAAGGATGGGGACGTAAATCAACTATCTAATTATCGACCAATTTCAGTATTAAACACTATCAATACCATTTTTGAAAAGCTAGTAGCAGCTAGAATGATTGACTTCCTGACTCGAAATAAAATTATAACAGAAGAACAGCACGGATTTCAAAAAGATAGATCTACTAGTACTGCGGTCTTAAATGTAAGTCAATTTATTAACACAGCTTTAAATAAGAATCAAATAGTAGTTGGCATGTTTCTTAGATATAAAAAAGGCCTTTGATACCGTTAATCACGAAAAATTAATTACTAAGTTAGAAAGATATGGCTTCCGTGGTTTTTCTTTGGACTTTTTCAAGAGTTATTTATCGTCGCGCTCGCAACAAGTCAACATCGGGGATCAATACTCTACCAATGAGATGGTGCTCACAGGAGTACCTCAAGGATCTGTGCTGGGGCCGATTCTTTTCTCTCTATATATAAATGACTTACCTAAAGCAGTTGGAAAATTAAACGTAACGATGTATGCGGACGATACGGTATTGCTGGCATCTGGTAACTCCTGGGGTGAACTGGAGGGGAGATTAATCAAAACCTTAAACAGATGGAGAGTTGGTTTTTGAATAATAAGTTAACTTTAAACTACCAAAAAACAAATTATATAGTGTTTGCTTCCCCACATAAGGTCACTCCAACAGAGGCGCAAAATATACAAATAGGTAATAAGTCCATTCAAAAGGTAGAACATATTAAATATCTAGGAGTGATTCTTGACTCTTGTTTCAACTGGAAACCGCACATCGAAGCATTATGTAAAAAAACTGGGCTATTCGGTTTACACGTTACTTAAAGCCAGACAATACTTTAATTCTAAAACTTTAAGATTGATTTATTACAGTATTTTTCATAGTCACTTACAATATTGTGTAGTATCGTGGGGTTTTACATATCAAAGCTATCTACAACCGATAGTAACGCTACAAAAGCGGGCATTGAGAATACTAGAATATGCAAGTTACAACGCCCATTCAGCTCCCTTATTTCAAAAACAACAAATAATGCCATTTCATGTGTTAAGAGACTATAGAACTGTAATTCTGGTGCATAATATTGTATCAAATAATATACCACTCCCATCACGTATATTTGTACAATCAGGTAGAGTCACGAGGAATGTTCTTATAAATAACTTCAATACTCCGCCCTATAGCAATACTTATGGTCAACGTCTAATACAGTATGTAGGTACAAAAATTTGGAACTCATTAAGCACAAACATAAAAGAAAGTAAAACATTTGCACTGACTGTAAAAAAGCATTATTTGGAAATGTTGTAGAACATGCATTTTATTTGTGAGGCACAAGCACGAGTGCCAGGACCGACCCGCATGCCTTATATTGGTACATTTGTATGGATCCAGAACTAGCCTTGCTGGCTAAGGATCCAGATGCGATATGCAGTGATTTCGATGTATACAAAATATGAATAAAGTATTATTTATTATTATTATTATTATTATTATTATTATTATTATTATTATTATTATTATTTTTTATTATTATTATTTTATTACTGTGCAATCCCCTCAGTTTTTGCGTGATTACACGCTTGTTTATCATTATTGTTTTCGTTTCCCACTGCGATTCAGTTCGTGCTCTTTTCTGTGCTACCTGCATTAGAGACCAAGGTAACCCAGGAGCATTCAATTTCGCGGATAGTAAAAACAAAACCTATGTAACTTACCACGTGTGCCACAATCAATACAAAATATTCTAAGCATGGGCGTACCAACCGGGGGGGGGGGGCAAGGGGGCGCTTGCCCCCCAGTTCTCAGAGTGGGGGCAAGGCATGTGTTTTGCCCCCCCCCCCCCGAAACAGCCGCCACGGAGCAGGGCAAACACTGGCCGGCGGCGCCCAAGGGATACCAAGGGCACCGCCCTCCGGCCCTAAGGGGGGGGAAGGGAAGGTCTGGTTTGCCCCCCCACTTAAGAACAAGCTGGTACGCCACTAAGGGTCCGTTCACACTCTTGCAACCGAGTTCGACCGAGGAGACCAAACCGGTTTTTAAGCCTCTTACCCGCGATCTCCTTAGGACCAGCTCCGCTGCAGCCGAGCTGGTCCTAAGAGATCGCAAGAGGCTTAAAACCGGTTTGGTCTCTCCTCGGTCGAACTCGGTGCAAATGTGTGAACAGACCTGACTAAGCTTCACATGTCACCGCTTGCCTGAGTAATAATTGTTGTTTGTCATGAACAATCGCGATTGTATGAAATCACGTGGGAAAAGCTCGTTCTAAGCACGCGACCGTTGGCATGCAGTGAATACTCATAATCGGCGCCGAGATGATTGGTAGTTGTCAGTAGGTGGAGTTTTTTCTATCAACTCAGAGTTAGATTTTTCCTTCTTTCTGTTGTCAGCTATCAGGAGACAACTTACACCAAATCTAAGGGTAATAAAGTACAATGAGCATTCAAACATAATGGCCTGAGCAGTATATGTGTACAAGCTTTAGCTTGCCGACTTACACTTCGCGCTTTCCACTCTTGCCTGCCTCCTCCTTTCCTATATCCTCTCCACGCTTTACCTTGCCCCAACTTGGCTTCCCCTCACAGCTTAGGAGAAGGGAGCGCTATGAGGATTATCTTCCCTGCAGAAAACCGAGGTTGTACGTCGGTCTTTAAAGGGGATCTGCAAGGACTTTTTACTGGTTTTTAATTTGCACCGAACCTGAGCGCACTGAACGTAGTAACTTAGTGAAACATCTCTTTTCTCGAAATCCACTTTATTTTAAAAGTTATAGGCAAATTAAAATTACAAAAACAAGCAAAAAATAACCTCCGTCATGACGTCCTTGGTTGCTTGAGTGGCCGTGAACTAGAGGAGGGGTAGAGCTCATCGATCGCTCACGGCTGCCGCACTCCGAGTCGACGACGCGAGAGGGCGCCACTAAAGCATGTTCTGGATAGGCTGTATGCAGCGGGCAGCCAGAGCGGCTCTCATTGCATTTGCTGCGCGATTAAATACTAATTCGGCATGACACTTCGTTGGCCACAAACGACAGCAAAGACGGGGTAAAGATCAGCTCAGAATGGGAGCCACTTCGCGCTGCCATACCGCGAAACGCCCAAACCGCAAGACAAAGCTTCTCGCCGAAGGCTTCCGGAACGCTCGGAGCCGGTCGGATCCTCCTGTCCATACGGCCGCAGCGCCGCCGCGTTCATCCGGGCAGTGGCGTCACGAGGGTCAGCGGCACCCGGGGCGGTAGCCCGCTCTACGTCACGCCCGCCCCCCCCTCCCCCCTCTCGCGTGGCCCGCGGCGACACCCCCCTGAGCGCTGCACCCGGGACGGTCCGCCCCCCCCCCCCCGCCCCCCCTTGTGACGCCACTGCATCCGGGACCTTTCCGTGTCGGCGCCTGATCCCACTATTCCTTTCTAGTATGCGCCGCCTTTTCCACCGCTTGGTGGCGGGTATGTCGACGAGTCCACGGGCTAGGTGGCGTAAGCTACCGCCAGATCCAAAGGGCTCAGCCGTATTCATCCATCCGTCCATCCATCCATCCATCCATTTCTTGTTTCCGTACTTTATGAACTGCATTCGTTTCTTTTTCTGATCTAAAATACTGAACAAAAACTACTTTTATAAATAATTGAAACGGTTCGCGTCACTTATATTTTGTATTTCGACTAAAAAGAAGCTTTTAGCTGCTCTGACCAGTAGTAAGCCCAGGACCAAAGACGTCACATTTTGCGCTTTCGGTACCGCGGGTCGCCCCCGTCGGTGGAAGAGGTTTCCGCGTCGTCCGGTTAAAATATGATGCACTGATATTTAGTTACTCTCTCCGTGCCCGCTGGCTTGCCCGAACCCCAAGAGACGTGGAAACCACCAAAAAGGTAGACGCTTAAATATGATTGCAGGGCCCCTTGTAACTTTCGATACGCTCAACGCCAGTGTAAAATGTAGCGCTGTTTCATTCTTAATCAGCGTACCATGTGCGTGCTTACACTATATCAAACTCTAACCGTTTGCATCTTTTTCATTTTCGCACACCACTACTTGCGGGCATAAATCACCAAATTAAGACTAATGCAAAATGCCAAAAAAAATGCAGGTTTTTTATTGCAAAAGTAAACTACGCGTCGCCTAACGCTCATTCTCCGCCCAAAGGGAACGTTAGGTCACAGCCAGATGCCGAAGTTTCATCACGAACGGACACCTTATTCAAGAGTTATAAGTGATTTTCTGCAAATTTTAACGGGAAAATGAAGCCGATTTTTGCCCGTTTTCGGTTTCTGGTGCCACAGAGCCCCATGTATTCGAAAACTTCGTTGGCCGCCATTTTCCCGTTGAGTCTTTCCAGAAAATCACTTATAAATTTCGAATAAGGTATCGGATCGGGCTGAAACTTTGACATCTGGTTGTGATCTCTAGCGCCTCCTTGGGCGGAGGATGAGCGTTCGGCGATGCCTATGTTTATTCTTGCAATAAAAAAAGACGTAATTTTTTTGTGACACCTTGTACATTGTTTAATCTCTGTGCAAAAAAGCTATCCACAGACCCAGAATCTTTGCTTGGCCAGTCATTGCATTTATCATTGAATTCGTATTAAAATTTAATCTTATGATTTATTGCTGTGAGTTAATTTTTACCCTCGGCATTTTTTTTTATTATGACTCCCGCATTAGTTTTGCTTTGGGTTTACCAAACTCAACATGTAAACCTGAGTGTCATTTTTTCGTGTTTTCCAGTCTCGTGGTTTTGGTGAAAATAAACAGCCAGCTACATAAATGAGACACCTGAAGGCCCAAAAATAGTTTATTTCTATTTTTTAGGTAGTTAATTCCTCAAGCTAGAATTTCGGAAACCCAAGTCTATCACGTCATCATGTTTTCCTGGAAATCCACAAAGAGCCAAAAACATGCACGACAAAAGGGCCGGCCCGTCATATTGCCGCCCTCCGAGCCGAGAAAGCAACGCTCGGTCACGGACTTCTAGAAGATTCGCGTTCATTCTTGCACCAGGCGTAACTTTCGCCCTGTTTTCTTGTTCTCGAAAGTGCCAGTTCATTCTCGCCCCGAACGCGCGACGCTCGAAGCTTTTGCCGAACTTTCGAGATGGTGACGCACTGTAGATAAGCAGCTGCCAGCGACCTTGTCGAGTCAGTCTCGCTCTCGCTCTCTGTTACGCTGCCGAATCTCCGCCGGCTTTCTGCTGCCTCGACGCTCTTTCTTTACTTTTAGGGGCGAAGCTCCTTAAGGCGTGGGTCTGTCCCTCCTAGTTGTGGGTATGTAGCCACTTCGAGGTTTAGTTTATGAATGGCTCAAGAGATGGCGTGTTCCGGAATTAACTTTATGTAGAGATGACAGATGGCGC
This sequence comes from Ixodes ricinus, assembly GCA_037355805.1. NCBI lineage: Eukaryota > Metazoa > Arthropoda > Arachnida > Ixodida > Ixodidae > Ixodes > Ixodes ricinus. The sequence continues at coordinate 29,638 of JAZHYW010042282.1, read as the reverse complement.
TTAGCTCATGTTATAAAAGGCACTCGCTCTTGGCGCTGCTCGTAGTTTAGCTGGATGGAGGCAGTAGACAAGGCTGCGGAGCGGAGAGCGCGCAAGGCGGCGGCAGCGCGCGCTCGCAGACAGAATCCAGCCGTGCGAGAGCGAGAGGCCGAAGCATGTCGTCAGGCTGCGCGTCGACGCCGCCAAGATCCGGCCGTGCGAGAGCGGGAAGCCGAATCGCGTCGTCAGTCTGCTCGGCGCGACCCCATCCATCTTCTCTAAATAATAAAACTTGATTTGTATACACACACACACAGTGTTTCTCACGTCTTTACATGGCGATGAGTGGGCGAATTAACGGAAGAATCGCTGGTTTACCGACGATTCACTCCGGAGCTTCGCCCACTCATCATCATTCACCACGTGGATATGCTGTGACTTTTTTTGTTCGGCACAAGTTCGCCGATTAAACCTTCATTTTTCAGTTCACTGTTCGTCCTCTCGTCACCTTCATTCGTGTCAAGATAAATCTGATCACATTGAAATATGTGTAATTGGCCTCTGAAATCTCTGATAACGGTGCACAGTGTCGGCACACAGTGCATGTGTCTCGCCATTTGGCTCACGACGATTTTCACGTTTTGTTCTGTCCACATTTGTCGGAGACGTGAGCTCGGAGCGTAGGCAACTGGCCCTCTTGCACGAGAACTGGCGTAGCCGTGCGCGTTCCAAAGAGCTCGTGCAGAGAAAGACAAGCAATGGACCAGGGATGTCAAAATCAGGACATAGAAAAATACCCAACTGTATCGAAGCGCCACCACACACGATTTGTCGCATTGATGTACAGGCATAGAGTAATATAGTAGAACGTAAAGAGTGGCCACTCGGACCCTATCGCGGCCCAGGAAGTAGGTTTCACGGCAGCCGCCAGCTGGCGCCATAGTGCCTAATTATTTATACATTTGTTATATTTCCACCGTTCTTAAATTGTTCTATCTTAATTTAAAAGCTTTTAAAATTATTAGTAGCTTCGAAGGTTAGAGAAAAATATTCCAATGATTGCGACTTCCGCTTGGGCAAAACGCCGCCATAACAGCAGCCTGGGTGTTGGGCTCGGCGGCTCGGGCGGTCTGCCTGCTGTTCCTGTCGTCACGTGGATTTCTCGATGTTCACTTCGTGGAAAAGGTGAGCCATTTCAAAACACTATTACGCAACCACATGAGGAGTGTTTCACGGGTCTGTTGGTCGTCAGCGTCTTTCGGGCTCGCCGCTTTTCTCTGTTCCATCAGGTTTCATAGCGTGAAATGCAGCAGGGCAGAAGCGTCTGACGCTGCAAACACGTGCGCGTTGTCTTCAGCGACGCTGATTCCAGCTTTCACTTCTCAAACGCGCGTGCATTACATGCTCATTTAAAGCGTCGAGGTCTCTCTCGTAGTTGTTTCTTTCCTGGCACTTACGGTGAAATGGAGCTGTGCACACAGTTTCTGCGGGGGCCGAGAGTCGGTGACGCCAAAGAGATGTCCTGAGACGCTTCGCTCAATGTGGTGTGGTTTCATCCTACTCGCACGGGTTTTTCGTTCTTTGCGTGAGGTTTTGTCCTTATTAATGTTGAAAGTACATGCCGCAGCACCGTGCTTTTAATTTGATCAGGTCGAGAACAGCCAGCTCAGAGAAATGAAATCACAGGTGAGCAAGGCATCCGATCATCTGCGTAATTCGGTGCACCCTGCACGCTGGGCTGTGTTGGAGTACCATAGTGAACCATAGTATCATGAGGCGCCGAAGCATTGGTTTCTTGTCGTCCGAGTTGGTGTATACTAACATGTCAATGTTAGTATACTGTTAGTATACACATCATATCATATCATCATCATATCATCATATCATATGGTACAACATATCATGTTAGTATACACATGTCATGTGTATACAAACATGTTACCTAGTGATTTATACAGTACGAACTTCACCTTGTGTTTTGTATATTAGTACAGTTTATTGTGTCATGACCAGCTCCCTTTTCGCAGGCATATCGGAATCTCACGGCGCCAATTCTGTAAATTTTCTTCTGCAGCGCACGCCGTCGAAATGCCCAGCTACGGTAGCTACTGCTGCGTAGCGTGGTGCGGTAACAACGGAAGAACGTGCAAGAAACCAGGAACAAAGTTTTTCCGGGTTCCACGGGACAGCAAGTAGCCATGGTTTCCATCTGTCTTTGTTCTAAAAACTTACTGGATGACTGTTCAGCTGTCAAAGCGAAAGAACGGAAAGTTTGTTTCTTCAAAACTAGTTTCAAAGCTGTAGTAAGAGAAAAACTTGGGCGAGTTCTTTTGCATAGTGATAATTAAAAACAGTGCAGGCGAGACGAAGGACCAGAGCTCTGGAGTGCTCACAGTACCAAGTTTTGCTCAAACTGCACTAAGGTGGTTAAGTAACACTAGGTTAAGTAACACCAGCCGTAGAATTGTTATGTATTTCATTTTTCTTAAAACTGTACTTCGTAATCTCGCACATAGCCTGTACTTATGAGAAAATAATGTATAGGACACTACTGTGTGTTTGCCTTCACATCAGCCCAGACGTAACACTTCACTGAATATATCATGAACAAAAATAGTTGTCATTGAAAATTTCTGCTGTTCTTTTTGTGACATCCGATAACTTCGAAGGAACAAATAAAATTATATATCTTTGATGAAGGGACAGAGGCATTCCTGTTAAACAGCAATGGCCTATGTATTAACTGCCTCTGGCACTTTAATGTCCAAGTCATCTTCAGGCATTTATATACCTGTACTACATGTCACAGGTCTAAGGTGTGGGTCGAGTACGCCAAGAGACATGACCTCTTGGACGAACCGGCGGCGCGCCAATATGTGAGCTACTATACGTGTGCAGCGACCACTTCACTGTACACGACTTCATGGACCCTGGACGAACGAGGCTCACAAAACAGCAGTGCCCAGTGTTCGTCCACAGGAACACTGGCAGTCTGTGATATGTCGTGGTAATGCTTTATTCACTTCCCGATGTATGCAAAATATACAAGTAGAATAACTTGGCTTACATGCAACTCTACTTTTACTGCTTCGTAAGCTCTGACATTACTCTTATTTCTATCTAGCATCAGTGGTATGGTCACGTTTAGGCGATTGTGTCATGTTTGCGCATCTGCATCACAATATCGTGTGTTCACTTAGTCTCAGTATCATTGGTTTGAAGCTTCCCTAGCTCCGAACCTTCCCATAACCTAGAAATGTTTTGTTTCAATGTCCAGAACGTGTTGACTGCTGTGTTACACCCCCAACACTGCCGCTGCCGTGCCCAACATTTTGTTAATTGCAGGTGACTTCATCTTGTTTCTAATAGCCAAATTTTTGCAGATCTCGAGGAGGCCAGCACCTCGCACGGCACGCCTTCAGACAGCCAGCCGGTCACCCTGTCCATGGCAGCTCATGGTGAGGAAGCGACTCTGTTTGAAGCAACAACTTGTTTCTGATAACCAACTTCTTGCAGATCTCGTGCAGGCCAGTGCCTCGTACGGCACGCCTTCAGACCTCAGCCCAGTGACACCATTCTCCTCTGCCAGCTCTGAATCAGCCGAGGCTTGTAAGTGTCTAATTTTCTTTGCTTATGTGGATGCCTCTATGCTTTTCATCAGTAAGATTCTTCTGTGCAAATGGAAAGTTGGTACTGCTTCTGGATATCTTTAGTTAACAAACATTAATGACCTAAAAGTTTAATACTCATAAATAGAAGGTGGTGTTGATATTTCACATTATATAAATATAATGCAGAGTTGAGTGTACAAGCTCAACTCTATGGCCACATATATTGTTTCTCAGCTGGCTAATATTGTGTTTCTTGGTTCTAGCTATTTCACGCGCTTCCACGCCCAGTTTCCACAAGTCAGCAGTGAGACCTAAGCACGTCATAAAGCGTCTTCAAGCCAAGGTCTCGTGCTACAGGAAGGCCATCACAAGACTGCGTAAGCAAGAGCAGAAGGCGCCTCAGACAGCTACAGAAGCCCTCGCCATGATTCGCCCTCATGTCACTGAGGAGGTATTCCAGCTGGTGTCAAGTCATGTCAAACTGAGGTCGAAGGGCAGGGGAAAAAGATTTCCGCTGTGGCTAAAAAAAGTTTGCCTTGCACGTGAACTTGTTGTTGTCATATTGTTTGGACAAGAGCCGCGGGCTGGTCATGTTTTGAATTGCAATTTTATGTTGTGGGGGCCATCTGCAGGTGTAGAATATACAAGGATTTGTTTTTGCAAGATTGTTCCTTATGATCGATGCGACGGAATTTGTGGATAACAGATTGTTAAATAATGATTTGTTATGCTAAGATTCTTTTTGTGCCTTAATAATTTATACTAGAAGTTTTTGTGCGCTAACAAGGCAGGCATTTTACACGGCTAGCTACTTAGGAGAATTTGTTTGTGTGGGCACACAAACAAATTTGTGTGGACTCTGAAGACTATACCACTACCCTGTGTGTGTACTATAGTCCGGAAAATACGGTACTTAACAGAACGGTGCACACTGCACGCCGAGCATTTCCAGGTGTAATTTGTAATGACCAGGTTGTAGGCCAGCAGTCGACCAGTCTTTACTACGGACTGCAGAACCACTTGATGTGTGTTTTTTTCTAGTGTGTTTGTGCTGAATGTTTCTTTATTGGTATGGATCTTCCTATTGGGTCACCCGGCTTTGGTGTCAGTTGTGAACTTTTAGATGTTTCCTCCCTCAAACCTGTACAAAAAGGCTGATCAGGTTTTTCTGAAAAAAATATTCTTTGTAACACGTCCTGAAACAATTAAGTGCAAAAATAATTTTCACGGTCTTTCGTTTTTGTTTTTTATGTAAAGTAACTATTTTTTATGGTTATCTTCGTGGCCAAAATAAAAATTTTAATATTTGTTAATTGCTGCCTTCTGTTGGTTGTCCTTTTTTTTACTGTTCCAGTTTTATATTTCATATTGGTTGTACATGGTTACCTCGTTACCTGTCTGTCCCGAAATTGTAAATAAATTTAAGCGTGCTTTTGAGTTGTTGAATACACAGCTCAAACGCCCAAGTAAATTCTAAATTAGCAACCGTAACCAAATTTAAAATTGTAATTAAACTTGAGGAAGAACACGAGAAGGACGGACAACCATAGTTGGAAGTTTGTGAGGTGTCCGTCCTTCTCGTTTTCTTCCTCAAGTTTAATTATCTCTTACCAACCCGCTCGTCCTGTCCTTAAAATTGTAGTTAGTCACGACAGCCTAGGTGGCGCAAGCTACCGACCAATACAGTTGGAAGCACTAATATTAGTTATCCATTCATTTGACTACTAGTATTCTGTAACTCTATCCATGTTGAAAAACGAAACCGAAAGCACCCAAACAGGAAGTCGAGAAAAATTTCACGGCGGCCGCTAGGAGCGCTGGTAGTCAAGTGGGCCGCTGGGGTCTATGGGAGTGGCCACTCTTTACGTTTTACTTCATAGGGAGTGTCTACATCCACGCGCGGGGATGTAGCCAGATCGGGAGGAGATAGGGCTCCATCCACGCACTGCGTCACTTCCGGCGTACTTCGTCACTTCCTGCGTGGACGGAGGCAGTTCTTTTTCCGTCTTTTCTCTTTTTTTTTTTCTTGATTTTTTGGTCAAGGAGTTTGGCCCTTTGTGTATTAGCACGGTCGCGCTTCTGACACGCCTCGAGTTTTGGTTGCCGGGAGTTCGATGGTGAAATACTTGTACCAGTATTTCCCATCGAATAACCGTGTGGCTGTCGAAGTGCGGGCGTTTAGTGGCATTAGGATCGAGCCTTCCTGCTCGATTTTGATGCTGTCATTTTGCACGTAGGCACAAACAACACCAGCGTTTGTGCCTGCGCGTATATTGACAAGTACAGTCGCCCATTCCGACGATGCAGATCGCCTTTTCTTCCGTCCTTCCGAGGCGGGAGAACATGCAGGTTCTCTTCATTTAAAGTGTCCGAGTAGTCAGAGTGCCGAGATCCAGGCGGTGAATGATCGGCACAGAGACGTGAAGGGCTTCGTGTTCATCGGTGATCTCGTGGACGAGTAGCATCTGTGCATCGGCTACTGTTTTATTTGTCATGGAACAAACTGTTACTGGAATCTTTTACCCAGTTTTCTCGATTGAATGCTCTCAGTATATTTGTTCTTACTGGGCCTAATGCATGTTTTCCCTTCTCTCACAATCTTTGTGAGATTGCGAGCGTGCGCGCAAGTCAAGACCGTATGGAGCGGGGGGCTCGCACTTGTCCCCTTTGATGCACATAAGGTCGCACTGAAACGCCTCGAACCAAGCCAACCACTGTGCAACCACACATACAACGAAGCCTCACTGCCTCGCCTCGGCAGCGATGCACACATCGGTGAAGGCCCCGGAGGCCGCACCCCCACCACATTGCTGCACGCCCACACGCACGGCAGAGACGCACGGATGGCACGCACGCCGCCCACACGTGTATGTGACTCCTGGACAACATAACTATAAGGATATTTATTGATACTATTATTTTTATGACGCACGATATTTGCTATTAGTCTTAGAAATCAGTAAAAAAAGATACATTGTCTAAAAATTTGTAAGGTCACGTGACATATTAACTTTATTACATCAATAAAATCTAACCTCTTTATTTTTATATCCTATATTTACTCATGAGAAAGCATAATATGTACATAAAAACAAATTCTGTCGTTATATTATAAGTCACGTGACTTTTTGCGTGGATGGAGCCTTATCTCCTCCCGACGTGGCTACGTCCCCGCGCGTGGATGTAGCCTCGGCCTTTACTATATTACTCTATGGTACAGGTCTGGAAGTCGATGCCACCGCCATCTGTTGGTTCAGAATCACACTAACCAAGGGTGGGGTCGTAGGGGGACACTACCTGGGCATGTCTACTTTTGAACCGCTCACTCAACCGGCGTGAAATTTGCAGGTGGTGTTTGTAGCCATATAGAAAGAGGGCATGCAAAGTTTCAGTCCTGTGAACCAATGTTATGAGGTTCTATACCCCCCCCCCCCCAAACGAAGTAAAGCATAGCTTTGCATGGAATCTGCTCAATGAATCTATCGAAATGGTGTTGATCACCACATATTTTTCTGGTTGAATGCATACTGAAATACTTCTTGTCGGTTACTATAAAAAGAAATTTAAGAAAATATGCATTTTTCAGATAAAAAAAATTATAAAATTATAATTCTTTTTACATTTGCGAAGTTTTGCAAATTAAAATTTTTTATAATAAAGGAACATGAAAATGCAAAGTCTAAGTTCATAGTAACCGGCTCGATAAGATTTCGGCATATAATCCGCCAATATTAAGTCTCTGGGTAGTTTCATACTGAAACGATAGTGATTTGCTGCCACAAAGGAAAGCTGAGATGAATGCACATAAAGTTTCAAGATGACATTTAAAAAAAATTTCTATTTGCATCTTAAATGTCAGAAATTCTTTCAGCAGTGTAGGTGATGTCTTCCTCAAACTTTTTCTGATATGCTGACATTGCTTTCAGCTATTTTCCCTTTTGGATGACGAGTGCTACGCAGTGCAGCACGCCTCACCAACATATAAAGAATACTTATTTTTTGGCATTGTTTGTCAGTGCACATTGACAAGACTTTGTGAGAGTGTTCCTCGTTATCCATACATGACAAAACTCTGCAGTTCTGAATGTGCATTTTTTGGAAAAAAAGGTGCAATTCAAGGTAGTATCCCCCTTAAAGGGGATACTTCAACGAAATTTGAAATATTCCCGTCGTGTTCAAAAATAGGTTGAATATGATCCACAATATACGTAAATGACAATCGCACGTTTGTATTTTGATCCTGGTGGCTGTATTTTTCGTTATAAACGGCCCACTCTGGCAAGCGCTCGGAGAAGGCCCAGCTTAGAGCACGTGACATCCAACGCAATCGTGACGTAGGTCGTCTCAAGACGAGCAAAGCTACGGCGAGGCTGACGTCAAGAGGATGGCCTAGTCGTTCCAGCCACCGAAGCGGCTGCTTTTGTACGAATTTTTGAGTGACGGGTTCATCTTCTATAATCTTGTAGGGGGACAATAGCGACTTCTGCGACACACAAAAGGGATTCTCGGGAAGAGGGAGTTCCTCCTTCCCCCTTCTCTCTCGTCGTGGCCGGAGGCGAGACGACCTCCGTCTCTTGCTGTCAAGGTTCCTAGACGAGCACTACAAACGAGGCGTTAGCGACATCCACCAGGTGCTCTTTGCTAATCGTTTAATTCGTTTTAAAATTCCCTTTCGAGACTTTTTAACAAGATATTGGTATGTTCCATGTGATAATAAGCGCCGAAATTTCGTTGTAGTATCCCTTTAAGCCTACCTTTGTACTTTTGTTCGGTTCCCGAGAATCAATTAGCTCAACCTGCCCCCCCCCCCCCCTTTTACAAGGTTTCCGAGAAAGGCGAGCAGGGTGGACCGCCCTCCCTGCTTGGGCGAGGGGCTCTCGGGGTCCATCTGGATCTTTGCGGGGAAGGAAAAAGTTTAACTTTGGATTCGCAAAGCGAGATTCGCAAAATGTCACGTTCACGCTCCTGTTGACGTCACTCCTCTCCCCCCGGATTTCTCTTGAGCTGTTTTCGCCCGTTTATCCGGGTTGGTTTAGATCGCCCTTTTAGCAGTGATTTTTATGCGCCCAGAAACCGAGGGAGAGGAGGAGATGAGGGGGGACGTCAGAGCGCCGAGCTCTGGTCAGAATGATTAGTGGGGAGACCTAAAGCTAAATCCCGTACAAAAGCTCACCGGACAGAAGCTCACCGGACAAAAGCTCACCGGACAAAAGCTCACCCATTTCTTCACAGACCCGGACAAAAGCTCACCTTGAGAAAATTTCATGTTGTCTTAACACTTGTGCGGACAACTTAGGTGCATGCGTCCGACACTAAAATGCAACGATAAATTAAATCTGACAGGCGCATGGCTTTTTGCTTAGAGAAGAAAACAAGTTCATTTATCGATTGGTTAGAAGCGAATGCAGTCCCCCACCAGCTCCAGCAGTCTTGGTAGATCTGGGTGTACCTGTAATCCCTCGAAAATATTTTTCACATGATTCTGCAGGCGCAGAGTGGTTTTTCGCACCCGCTTTTCTGGGGGTTCACCTCTCCGGGCTTGTGTCGATGCCGTGGCAACGAACTCCTGATTTTCCTGTGGGTATTCAATCCACATCTAGACGCTTGGATGGGCGTGGCCGACAAGCTTCTGAAATCCGGCAGGCACAAAGGAGGGTCCTGATAAGAGGGGAGCTCCTTCTTCCCCTCTTCTCTGGAGGGAATCGGAAATGACGTCAAGTGCAAGAAGCCTTCCTTCCAGGCGTATGTCCGGTCTTTATCTTGAAGAGTGGCTTTGTACATATTCCACCGTTCCGGGGAAACTCCGGTTGTCGTCGGCACACAGTCAGGCAAAGGGAACAATTCGCTCTGGGTGCCGCCGCAGAAGGAGCAGAAGCATAACGGAAGGCGCCGTTGACATACGTGCAGTCAAAGTAGTCCAGCAGGTCACCGATGTCACCGGTAGATTTTTCCCTGATGTAGGCTAGTTTTTCGGGCACAAGCTGTGGTGGAAGAAACGCGAGCCTATCCAAAATCCCGCACAGCTTTCTAAATCGATCATCTGTCCAAAAGGCCGCAATCCCGTTCCTTGATAATATTTTTAAAAGTTCGCAACTCAATGGTTTGTATATTGCAGTTTTGCTTCAGTTTTCTTTTCACAACACCCTCAGATAATCCTTGATTTCAAATACATTTACGAGGCTCAATGGCGGAATGAATTTAATTTTCCTAGCCATTCACTTCAAATATTAACCTAAACCCCAAGAAAACCCATGCATTAATAATGAAGAGATATTGTGCCTAACCTTTATGTGCGCGTTCAGCGTGACATAGGCACAATGAAAAAGAGAGGTCGACAAAGAGTGACTTCGCTTCTTCGGTCACTCTTCGGGTTCAAAAACTTTGGTTCACGAAGTTTCTTAGGCGTGGCACAAGGGTGCTCCGGCATACCTTGAGTCAAGCAAGCTTGATTTTGGTCACTGAAACTGAGCTCCACTCAGTTTCAGTGACCAAAACTTTGGCCCCAAATCATTGCCTGTTATGGCTTATCTGTCGACACCATTGCATGGGATGGGGTGCCAGTTCTCCTAAAAATGGTGCAATGTCCATCGCGTCCGCACTTTATCCCAGCCCAGGGTGGCCATGCTGTGGCTCGCGAGCCGCATGCGGCTCTTCGCGTGTTAAAGTGCGGCTCGCGGCTCCCTCGCCTAGCCCCCCCCCCCCCCCCCCCGCACTTCCCCAAAGAGAGAAATGGAACGCGTTTTAAATCAAAAGACAGGTTGTGGTTTCGTAGCCTTGCGCTAGTGCTCCCTTACGTACAGTTGGACTGCTTTGACCCGGATAGATTGAAAGTAGTTCGAGTTTCGTTTGTTGATCTGGAGCTGGACAAACAATTTTGCCCCCCCCCCCCCCCCCCGCCGCGGCTCTTGGGAGTTTCGTGGTTTTGTCCGCGGCTCTTAGGCCGGGTTAGCCTGGCCACCCCTGTCCCAGCCCATGTTTCGCCCGGGGTAGCAAAAAAAAAATGAGGTGAGATTTTGTTTGGGTTTGTGAAAAAACGGGTGAGCTTTTGTCCGGTGAGCTTCTCTCCGGTGAGGTTTTGTCCGGTTACCCCTAAAGCTAGCTGCTTTTGTCTTGCACTCATCGAACATGTTAGAGCGCGGAACGCAGGCGTTTGGTTTTTGCAATCGATTGCGTTCGACGAGTGCAGCGAAGATCAAGGCAGCCTTTGTATCCATGCACTCGTTGAACACGTTAGAGCGCAGAACGCCGGAGTTCGGCGTTTGGCTCTCGCATTCGAACGCGTTCGACGAGTGCAGTGGAGACAAAGGCAGCAAGCTTTAGGCCTACCCAACAATCATTCAAACCAGAGCTCGGCGTCCTGACATCCGCTGTCGTCTCCTCCTCTCCCTCAGGTACCTCGGCGCACACACTTGATCTGGTGTCGGCAAACGAGGTTTGTGAAACGATGTGTGGGGCGACGTCTGGGGGCTCATGTCGCATCGTGTAGCTCACCTCCTTTCTTTCTCCCTCTTTATATTTTATATTTATATATATATATATATATATATATATATATATATATATATAGGGTGGCTCAAGTCACCAGGCTCGATCTAAAATGGACCGTAAAATCGACGCCTGCACGTAGCAATCTAAACTTTTCGTCAAAGGTGTATTTCACAGGTCGGTTTTTTCTTGTAAAATTACAAAGCGTAGTTCTCTTTCTGTAAAAAATAAGGCCAAGAAACTTGCCTGGGTAAACGGTGGGCGGTGACGCAGACGACCAAGTGGAGGTGCGGGGTGTGTTTGCCGCTCCTATTGATAGATGGCGCTACCTCCTTGTTTTGGTTAGAGTAACTCTAGTTTTGGTGTGGGAAGAATGCAACAGAATGGAGGGAACGAGGAAGGGAGGTGGAATTGGAGCATTTATTAAGAAGAACATGAACTTTCAAAGGATCAGAAAGGAGTGCGCCGAACATTTGTGGCTTAAAGGAAAAGTTGCTGGGGACTCTACAGTCCTTGGATTTCTTTACTTATGGACAGGGACAGGTGCTAAAGAGGAAAACAGAAAAATGATTGATTGCATATCAAGAGACATTAGTAAGCTAGGGGAAGGCTCTGAAATTATTATTATGGGAGACATGGATGCCCATATCGAGGGTCTGGATGGATATACGGACTCAACTGGAAGCTTATTACTAGAACTGGTGGAAAAGCATGACTTAGTTTTATGTAATACCAGTCAGAAGTGTGACGGGCACATAACGTGGGAAACTGGCAATCTACATTCAACTATAGATTACGTACTCATGTCACACAAAATATATGGTAAGTTACAAGTAATGAAAATAGATGAAGAAGGTTCCAAAAGTCTTGGTAGTGATCACAAACGTATTAAGCTGAATTTTGCCAGAGAAGTAAATGCTGAACCTACACAACATAATTCAAAGCAAACTTTCTGCAGCGACAAAGAGTTGGAAATAGTTGCTGAAAGAATAGAGGAAGCAGTTTCAGGGCAACGGTATACAGATTGGACCTATGAGAGCCTAACTAGACTTTTTGTGCTAGAACTAGACAAAGTTAAGAGTAAACGAAAAGGGAAGCAAGGACATAGACCAAAAGCTGGTGGGACAAAGAAGTGAAGCAAGCGATACAAAAACGTCAGGAAGCCTCTAGAGAACACAGGTATTCCAAGCGTAGTGGGGAGTCAGAAACGGAAGTAAAAAGAAGATGGGACACTTTTATAACATGTCGCCGAGAGGCATCCAGTTTAATCAATGCGAAAATTCAGAGAAAGGGTGTAGAATGGATGAGTAATGTAAGCAAGAAAGATAGAAACGCAGCCAAGAAGTTTTGGGAGCACTTGAACTCACTCGGTGAAACGACGCAAGCTAGACAGAGGTTCATACTCTCGGATCAGGGAGATCAATTAGAGGGAGATGATGCGATACGATATATAGGAGCAGTGATGGAGGAGAAATTTCGGGAACAGGTACATGTGGAAGATAGGAGAACCGAAGGAAGTAACAGTCCAGCTTGTGACATCGCGGATTTTGGACAAAGAGAATGGGAAAAGGCGGAACGAAGAGTCCCTAGTGGCACGTCAACAGGCACAGATGGTATCCCAATCAAGCTGGTGAAGAATTTGGGTCCTAAATCTAAGGCAAAACTAAGGGAGGTAGTGAGCACTATGATAACAAAAGGAAATATTCCAGATGAATGGAGGCTTAGTAGGATGAGGATGAGTATGATATATAAGGGAAAGGGAGATAAGTCTGATATTAGGAATTATCGTCCCATAACCGTGACACCAGTTATTTACAGGTTGGTAATGCAGATGATAAAGAACAGACTGGAGGAATGGGTAGATTGCGAGGGCATACAGGGCGAGTTACAGAACGGGTTTCGGAAACAAAGAAGGTTGGAGGACAATATATTTTCTCTAACACAGTGTATAGAAATAGCGCAAAAAGAAAACAGACAGCTCTGGCTGGCGTTTCTGGATATCAAGGGTGCCTATGACAATGTGAACCAAAGGAATCTGTGGGACATAGTGGAGAGCCTTAAACCTAGATGAAGGACTAACAGCAATATTAAGGAACATTTACAAAGATAATAAGGTGATTATAACATGGGAAGGAAAGGCAACGAGGAAAATAGAGATAGGACGAGGCCTTAGGCAGGGGTGCCCGTTATCGCCTTTGCTGTTTATGTTGTATCTGAGAGGATTGGAGGATAGACTAGAGAAGAGTGGGCTTGGATTCGACCTTTCGTACAGTAAACTAGGCCAAAAATTCAGCAATCCTTACCGGGATTGATGTATGCGGATGATATCGTACTAATGGCTAACAAGAGGATAGATTTGCAGGAATTAATGAGCATCTGTGGTAGGGAAGGGGAGGAATTAGGTTTAGAATTCAGTAGTGAAAAATCAGCAGTCATAATTTTTAACAATGATGAAGTTGAGAGGCTGAAGATACAGAATATTACAGTGGAGAGAGCTAGTAAATACAAGTATCTAGGAGTATGGATATGTGATGGTGCAGAATATCTCAGTGATCATGAAAAGTATATAATAGGTAAGGGCAACAGAAATGCAGCTGTAACGAAAAATAGAGCACTTTGGAATTACAACAGGTATGAGGTGGTGAGAGAGATTTGGAAAGGGGTCATGGTGCCTGGTTTGACTTTTGGAAACGCAGTGCTATGCATGAAATCCGAAGTGCATGCAAGACTAGAAATAAAACAGCGCGGAGTAGGTAGGCTGGCTTTGAGGGCACATTGCAAAACGCCAAACCAGGGAGTGCAAGGAGACATGGGATGGGCGTCTTTTGAGGGCAGGGAAGCTGCGAGCAAGATAGAATTTGAGGATCGGTTGTGGCAAATGGATGGGGAGCAATGGGCACGAAAGGTTTTCAGCTTTTTATACATGAGGGGTATAGACACAAAGTGGAGACAGCGCACTAGGAAATTAAGAGGAAAGTTTTTAGGCTATAGTGGGGTTACGGAAGAGCAGGTCTCCGTTAAGAAGAAAGTTAAGGCCACAGAAAGAGATCGGTGGCTAGAGGGAATGCAGACAAAGACGGCTCTGGAAAGCTATAGATTAAACAAAACAGTTATTGCCAAAGAAAGCATTTATGACAATTCTAGGGGAAGCTCATTGTTGTTTGAGGCAAGGACAGGTGTTTTGCGAACCAGAACATACAGAGCGAAGTACCAGGAAATGGAAACAGTGCGCGCTGCTTGTGGAGAGGTGGACGAGGCGGCTGAGCACTCGATACTCTACTGTAAAGGGCTTCACCCTATGCCTACCGAAGACAACATAGATTTAATAAAGTCGTTGGGTTTTATAGACAGCGAAGGAAAAGTGGATTTCAAGACAGTAGAGATTACCAAGCAAAGATTAAGTGAATGGTGGCAGAAAGCACGAGAAAACTAGGTATTTTCTTATTAACTGATGGCAAGGGGGTTTTATAGCCTCACTTTCTTTTCAGTGCGGAGTGTATATAGTTTTCACATTTAAATATTCTAAGCTTAAATGGCAAGACAAAATGGCTAGGTGGCGTAAGCTACCGCCCGATCCAAAGGACTCAGCCGTATTCATCCATTCATCCATCCATCCATCCGTCAGAGATCTGGTTTCGGTTTGCTTTTAAAGATATATCGAAAGTGCCCGCGTCGACCGTGGTTTATTGACACGAACATAATCTTTCTTGTAATCTACCTTTGGCTTGAAAAGAAATGCAGACAATGATAGCAAAACTTCAAGTAACAAAAATAAAAGAAAACGCGGTTGCATAACGACAACGCTGACGGCGCTCTTGCAGCCAGCGGATTTCGTCTGCGTGTCGTCTGCTTTCTTTCGCTGGTCGGTTGCATCCTCGGACGCTGCTTCCGAGACCTTTTTTTTGTCGCGGTTGGTGAGAAAACAGCCACAATGCGTCACCTGACCGTCCAAGAGAGGGCACATGTAGTCCTTTGGTTTACAGAAATCAGGAGTATGAGGCAAGTGAGATCGAAGTTTCGAGCCACTTTTCGTAGGCGTCCACCCACCCGTCGGACTGTCATGCGCTGGGTACACCGATTCAACACAGAGAACACTGTGCAGACCAAGCTGCGAGTACTCGAAGAGAGGTTGCCACAGCAGAACAAGTGTCACGCCGTGCTTGCGGCATTTGCATTGAACCCACACCTCCGTGCGACAAGTCGCAAGACAACTTGGCATCAGTAAAAGTTTCGTCTGGAGGGTGATCCGCCAACAAATGTATCCGTTCAAGCCACAGGTCCTGTTCGAGCTGCAGCCAGATGACTATGAACGGCGAAAGCAGTTCTGCGTGGACGAACTTGGACGCATCTCCACAAACAGGAACCACCTTCCGTTTCTGCTTTGCACGGACGAAGCTATTTTTCATCTGGATGGGCACGTAAACAAGCAGAACACCCGCTGCTGGTCCAAGACAAACCCCCACTGGATCATTGAAGAGGTGTCCAGTCACCAAAGGTCGTAGTATGGTGTGGACTTTGGAGGGAAGTCGTTGTCGGTCCATTCTTTTTTGAGGGCACGGTCACCGGCGAATTTCATTTGCGCATGCTCGAACAGGACGTCTTGCCGGAGCTGGAAGCTTCGCACATGCAAAGGGAGGTGTGCATCTTCCAGCAAGCTTCCGCCACTACAGGGAGAGACTGGCTTGACAGAACCTTTCCCGGCAACTGGAGGGGTCGAGGGTCACCGACAATGCCCTGGCCCCCACGGTCCCCTGACCTGAGAATTTGTGATTTTTTTGTTTGGGGTTTCGTGAAAGCCCAGGTCTACGCAGTTCGCGTGCGCACGATGACGGAACTAAAGAGCGCATTCTATCCGCCTTCGATGCGATCACGGACAACATGCGTGAGGCAGCCTTCAGGGATTATGAGCGAAGACTGCACAAGTGCCTCCAAGGTCGAGGTGGACATGTGGACTGAAGGCAACGAGAACTCAAGAGCACATATCTATCCATTTTGTACATATGACCAGCAGCTTTGGCAACCGCGAAAACCGCGGGCTTCTGCTGACAGGCTCCCATTAATTGCTTAGCTTGCTCTGGAGCTTGCTTTGGCAGCCTCCCGTGTCTCAAAAGTGCGGTCTAAATAGCGTCCTAAGTGACGCATTGTGGCTGTTTTCCCACCAAGCGGAAGCAGCGTCCGAGGATACAACCGACCAGCGAAAGAAAGCATACGACACGCAGACGAAATCCGCCGGCTGAAGAGCGCCGTCAGCGTTGTCGTTATGCAACCGCGTTTTCTTTTATTTTTGTTACTTGAAGTTTTGCTATCATTGTCTGCATTTCTTTTCAAGCCAAAGGTAGATTACAAGAAAGATTATGTTCGTGTCAATAAACCACGGTCGACGCGGGCACTTTCGATATTTCTTTCAAAGCAAACCGAAACCAGATCTCTGACCGATGATGATGATGATGATGATGCGGCTTTTCCCTTTCTACCGGGCGAGCTCGAAGAGTCTTCGTGCCCTAGCCAAAAAACCTATGCGGAGGGCAAGTTCGTCTGCTTCTCGCGCAGGGGGTAGCGGTGACGTCAGAACGCCGAGCCCTGATTCGCTGATCGCGGTCCCCTATCTGAGCGTCGTCTGCTCCTTTGCAACGTCGTCTGCTCCCAACGTCCCCGTCTGCGTCTGTCTTACCTTTCCTGCGACTTTTGCAAGTGCAGACGCCAGAGGCCAATTTACGAAACTATCTTACGCCAAAAATATGCGTAAGACAAAACTTAAAAACAAATTCGTATTCACGAACCGAAATTTTCGTAAGTTTTGCGCAGGTTACGACAAAACCCTACGACAGCTCCGAAGCTACGGACTTGTTACGATCAAATCAGCATGGCCGACAGCGTCGCGGTCGCGACGACCAACGGACGTTTATTTTTCTACGTGCGCTTCTCTCGCGTCCCGACTTCAAGCAGCAAGAAAAAGTAAAAAGTACTTGAACCAGACCACGACGAACTAGAACGCTGGATCCACAAACACCCGGGAAAAGCTCCAACGGCCACGATTCCACCGACACCGACCAAGCGAACTCGGCAGATAGGCCTAGCAGCCACTCCGACTCAGTGACCGTCTGCCCACGACCGGCTGGCGTGCTGAATGGAATGTGCCCGCGCGACCCTTGTGAACCCTTCCCGTATTATACTGTGATCACTGACCTCAATTTTAGATTAAGAGGTCACTCTCTTCTTCTTGTCATCTCCTTGTTTTCCGAGGCAACGGTGACTCTCGCCGGTGAAAAAGCGGTGAATATCCGACAGACGCAGGAAAGGTAAAGGAGCCATCGCTTTGACTAGCAGACGTAAAGCAGACGACGTTAACTGCGCCAACCCGCCGACGCCGTTAAAGAATGAGGAGTCTTGCCGCACACGAAAGGGGGGAAAAAGTATTTGGGAGGGAACTTGCGGACACTAACACGCTCACTCTCGGTTCTTAGCAAACAAACCTCGGCGTCTCGGGACACCTCGCCAGTGAGTACTTTGACTTCCCTCCTTGATGCGCGTCTGCTAGTTGTTCGACAAAAACAACGAACCGCTCGAGTTATTTCGTCTGCCTTCTCTGAAAGGCGAAGTCGAGCTCGCTCGTAAAGACCTGCACTTCTGAAAGTCGCAGGAAAGGTAAGACAGACGCAGACGACGTTGCGAGCAGACGTTGTTGCAAAGGAGCAGACGACGCTCAGATAGGGGACCGCGATCAGCCAATCAGGGCTCGGCGTTCAGACGTCCCCGCTACTTCCTTTCTCATGCGCAGAAGACAAAAATGAGCCCACTTGCGAGGCGTATAGACCTTTTCTGTGTACTCTCGTCCCCAGCCACCAAATAGGCGTATCCGGTATGGGCGACGAAAAAATAATCCAACGTTTCAACCTGCAAATAGTAAAAAAATAAAGGGGAGGCAAAACGAGAAAGTGTGACGGTTACGCTTATATCCTAAATGCCCTCTATTGGCGTGGCAAAGGCAAAACAATGTTTTCGCCCATACTGGAAGTGACGTCAATTCAAGATGGCGGCGCACTTGCAGAAAAAAATAACGTAAGTTCTAAAGTTTCTTCCACCAGTGTTCCAGACGCGCGCCGTCCTTCGCACGCACTGCACGGTAAAAATTAGTGATGGGCCGAACTTTTGCCGAATCGAAAGTTCGGCGCCGAATCTCGGGATTCGGCAAAGCCGAACTTTTGTCGAATTTTCCTAAAGATTCGGCAAAGATTCGGCAAAAATTTATTGTTACCAGACTTAAGAGGGCGCGGTACCTCTATTTATTCGTCCGTTTCAGCCACCAGATGGCGCGCGGCTCGCGACGTGGTTGAACGCGCGACTTCTAGATGGCGCCAGTATCGGAGTGTGAAAAGGCCCGCGTTATCCGCTGCGTGAAATAGATCCCCGAAATGTGTCGTGTTCTCCCGGCGGAGGAAGCTTCTCCTCCCTCGCGCGCGCTTGGTATGTTTGTGGTCAGTCAGCTCAGTGTGCATTGCATCGGACTTCAGTGATAATAAGCGCGGTGGCCGAGTCCGGCCTCTGTGCTGGGTGATGCAGTGGGTGGCGCTCGTTTCTGTTCGGAGGTAGGAATAAAAATGTCGGTCCCCTTTTTTACGACGCTCGTTTCTATAGCTTGGGTATTCTATCTCAAGTGACGTACAGTACCGCCTATTCGAGATCGTCCTTTGCGGCGAGCGATTGAGAGTCAGGTTAGCGTTTTATTTTGGTCAGCACTACACGTTCAATGAAGACCTCGGGCGGCGATGTACATATGTTTTGCTCCCCAAAGTGTGTCCAAGGTGCGCAGTGACAATTGGAAATGGTGTTGAAGGCGCGCGACCGTCGGTTGGTAAAATACGTGCGTTAGACTTACTCATTCAGTCTAATCATTTTTGCCAAAGTCTTTTATCTGATGATGAAGCTCGCTTGCACCTTTGCATTTAATCGCATTATAGTTTTTTATCTGTTTCGACAAATGACATGGTCCAGTCTATTGATAACCTTAGCTAGACTGAACGTACGGAGTGTCCGGGCTTTAAATAAATTTGCTTCGTTTATGTGAATGAATAACAGTTTTCTCTTTTCGTTGCTCGGTGCTATGCAAAAATCGCTTAGATTTTATGGTAGGGTAGTGTGGCGGCGTTTTGCACGCTGACTCGGTATTGTATTCGCTGTGCACACACGGTATGTGTTCAGATGAAATGTATCAAATCGTATTTCCGATCGATATGATGGATTTACTTTGCTACAGTGTTAATTATATTTTCCTGATTTAAACTGGTTCTTCCTTGATCTTAATTCGAGGGTGCAGACCGACTTAGCGTCGTAACATCCGTAATGCACAGAAAGAAATTAGTAATTTGAAAGAAAAACAAAAGGATACGAGGTGGCTCGGTGTTATAGAAGTAATGAGTGTACGAAGGGTGCCGTCGTACGTTTTTTTTTTTTTCATGTTGAACGCTCCGCATCGCTGGGAAACGCTCAAGGTACCAGCGAAGACAACGAGCTGGCGTGAAATTTCCATCGAGCGGAAAACGAGCGCCACTTTTGT
Organism: Ixodes ricinus; assembly: GCA_037355805.1. Lineage (NCBI taxonomy): Eukaryota > Metazoa > Arthropoda > Arachnida > Ixodida > Ixodidae > Ixodes > Ixodes ricinus. Next base: position 10,009 of record JAZHYW010042282.1, on the reverse strand, counting down.
CATGCACTTTCATTTCGATATGGCGCAAAATGCGCGCGAAATAGTGACAAGTAAGGCAACAAAATTTAGATGTTGGGTCTGGAACACCGCCAGACTCAGCCGTGTTGGGGGCATCTCTCGCGAGTCAATACGTCACTGGTATTGTGCGTCGAACTGTTGGTGTGAGTTATCCATTTGAGCGAAACCTTAATTTCGCAAAACTATTGTGCGTTAGAAATATGCATCGTATTAATCTAGTAGCGCACAGTACTTGGAAGCCACAAGTGAGAAATAAATGAAAGTTGATTTTGTAGGACCATCGGGACGTGGAGACCCATAAAAGAGAGTCCTGATAAGAAGAGAACTCCGCCTTCCTCTTCTCTTCAAGTGCTTAGGTTACGCTCTCGATCCTGCACCTTTGGAAACACGGCGAGCACCTAAAATCGCCTCCTTCCCTGAAAAACACGGTGGCTTTCAGAATTGAGGGGTGCTACGCGAAAGCGGGCGACATGTCACGGGAACGAAGGCGAGGTGCTCCGGGCTTTGAAAACGCTCCTAATAAAAAAAATAACAAAGTTGTATTTTTTTTTTCGTTTCTATTAGCGCAAAAACTACCATAAACTAAAAAAAAAGAAAAACCATTCTGGGCATACAACGACAACGCAACCACTGGGACCCGAGTCAAGGCAAGGACAACTAACTACTAAAAGGAAAAAAAACAAAAACATGTTCGCATAGATAAACAAAACGCATCCATCGAAAAAAATGAATCCCCTGCTTGTTCTGCCAACCTCGTTGTGCGTCTGTCAAAAGCCACAAAGGAGGAAGACAATCAGCGCCTACACCCCTCCCCCCCCCTTAAAAAAAAAGAAGAAATGAAAGGTTTTTTTTGGATGCCCGCAGTGGCCCAAGCGATGACCTTGGAAGGGTATGCGATCGTAGCACGTTTGTCCCGCGGCAGTTCCCCTGTCTCAAATGCCCACGGTCCGTTATGCCCACGGTCCGTTTTTCCCAAGCACCAAAGTCCCCGTCTTATCTTCCCCGATTATCAACTCCGCAGTTATTCTGAGTCATTCCGATGCTTTCCAACGTTGAAACACTGTTAGACGAATATTTGCACACAAGTATACACTGTTCGCAGAACTATCTACAGAGCTGAAATTCAAGAGCGCTGTGTTGGATTCGGGAACTCGTGTAGGTCTAGCTCATTGTTGGAACATTTTTATTCGCTCGATGAACTCCACAAAACTTATAATTATTAGAATGGACTTTTCAGAGAACGATATTAGTTGTCCGGGTCCCAGGCGACCGGACAGGTCGCAATTACAGGCTGATTGAATATTTTATTTCATAATCACAATCGTATCATCAAGGGCACGCCATTTCCTGATCACTTCTTCTACGAACGGAGTTGCTGTATTCGTAGCACACGTAGACGGAAACGGTTGAGGCTGCTCAAATAATACCTTTTATTGGCAAGTACTGCGGAGCGATTAAACACAATGCATCTAACATAAACATGCTGCTCCACATGTGTTTTCACAAGACGCAATACATCGTTCTCCCAACTTCGTTGAAATGGGCATGGAAGCGCGTAACCGTTACTTGGTTGAAGTTCTACTTAGAGGTAAAGTGTTTACCAAAAAAAATCGTTAATTATTTTTTTTTCGTTCCACTACAAAACTCGGTTCCCTTCAAAATTATGTTTTTAATGTCGTCTCCACAGCGCTTTTACGTCGGTAGTTTTGTGTTAAAAAACATCACATAATGTGCGAAAAAAAAAACGGCACGATCGATGCTGCATAGCCTCTTTTTCGTGGACATTAAAAACAAAGTAGTTGTCTTCACTTCGCACTGCATGTTTTAGCATGGAAGTTCCTATTTAATTATGAAGTCTTCACTTTCTTAAAAAAATATACAGTTATTTTAAGTACCGACAGTGACACTACCGTTCGCTTGTGCTTTTCGCCAGCATTTCTACGATGAATCACCAGGATCGCGACATGCAACAGCATGAGACTCCGGCATCTGTGACGTCATTTGGTGCCCCGTCGGGACGACTTTTGATGTATGGTCAGCATAAGACGCTAGACAAACCAGTCGGATACGCGCTGCGCGATAGAACTGCTCCTAAAAGTAGCTGTCACGTGCTTTGCTCCGCGACTGTGATTCCCTCACACCAGCTCTGACATTTGAAGTTTGCCAAGTTACGGTGAAACGGAGTATAGACAAAAAGCAGGGTTGGGCAGTATCGCGATACAAATGTATCGCGATAGTATTTCAGAAATACATTTCGTATCTGTATTTCTGTATCGCGATACATTTTTTTCGCCAGTATTTGTATTCCTGTATCGAAATACATTTGGAATGTTTCTTTGTATCGCGATACAATCAGGATGAAATGTATTTCGTTACATTTCTTGAGGAATACTCACCCCCCCCCCCTCTCCGAAAATAAAAATACAAGTCCAAACGCATTTTTTTTTTGCTTCTGAGGACATTAGGTTCAAGGAGATGCTTGGGCATTGTTATGCTGACCAAGGTTCCTTCCGATTCTCCAAACTATTTTTCTATGCGTCCTCTTCTCTCTTCTGAGAAGTGCTGCGTTGTCGGGGATTCGAACCAGGTGGCGTGCCAGGGGTGGAGTCAGAGCATCTTCTGTCGCAGGTCCTTAGGTAGGGATTTCTTGAGTTATTATTTGCTGGCATCCAATGCCCACTGCTAACCGTCTCTCTTTCCTTAGCGTACACAGTACACCCAGCCGGCAAAGCTGAGTCACAGTCCGTTGCAGCACGAGCCTGGTGGTGGTTGACTTGAAATAGTAGCATGACTCACGCAGTGAAGTTCAACACATAATTGAATGCGTCTGCGGCTGCGCCCGTAATATTGCACGGCTCAAGGGTACGTCATCAGCCGACGTGAACGTGACCCGCTCCTCTGGTGATCCGAAACCCAAGAAGGAGGCCAGACATGGCCTCGCTGTGCCAACCCAGACTTCGTACAACTGCGACTCGTCTCGAGCGCGCTGTTTCTCGGAGAGCTCGCACCTGTGCCGGCAATATCAGGTCGCAATCCACGATCTCTCTGTTTAGATGATTCTAGGCAAAACTTGAGGACTGCAATTCATGCGTCGGTGGCAGAGGGTCGGCAAGAAGAACCTTCACAACAGGGCTGCCACCGTATCGTTTTTTTCGACCGTAACAGAAGATAAGACGTGTTCCTGGATGCTTCAGGTGGTCCACTATTCTCAAAAATTCCAAATGACACTGCCTGCACGATCTTCAACGAGGTAACCTTCAATGAAAATACGTATTGTCCTTTCATACAGCAGCGTGGTAGAGTTTTATGTTCAAGGCCACACCTACACATAAAGAAATACCAGTTCATTCCACCGTGACGTCATGTGATCAATTTTGACAGGGGCGTCCTTAGTGGACAGGGGCGTGGTGACGTTTTGATGGCCTTTATGGTGACATATAAATGATTTAGAGGTCGAAGTGTTTTCGCATCCCTCGTCAGACAGACAGAATGTCAGCGAAGGGACCATGGCCAATCATTAATGGAACGTTTTTTTTTTTTTTTTTTTGGGGGGGGGGGGTTCATTGAAGACTTTTTGTCGTCCGAAACTACTACCTTCAAGGCAAAGTGCCAAGTGTAAGGAAAAGTAATTTCGGGATCAAAAACTTCAACTTCAAACTTCAAGCTTCATCTCAATTGGCGTCTCAAACAAATTTGAAAAATGTATCGCAGTATCAGTATTTCTGTATTTGTATTTCTGCCCTCCTTAAAATGTATTCCTGTATTTGTATTTCCAAATACTTTTCGCCTCTATTTAAAATGTATTTCCGATACGTATCGCGATACATTTTTACAGATATATTTCAGTATCAGTATTTTAGCTACTATTTCAATGTATCCCAGTATTTGTATTTCCAAATACATTTTTGAGTATTTCTGCCCAACCCTGACAAAAAGACAGGAAACGCGCTGCCAACATACGCTAGACAAACTTCCAACAGAAAGGATTAGTTTCTCCCCAAGCTGGACGACATTTATCGGGCATCTTTAGGGCTGCGAAGCTCAAAATCACGCGTACTCAATAAGATTTTTTCTCTCGCGTATTTGTGATTTTTACAATGCCCTGCAAGCAAAAAAGCAAAAAAAATATGGTGAAGTCACTCCTTGGGGGTACCGATAACTGCGAGCCACGAACATGAATGATTCGCTAACATCCGTCAGGAGTGCGAACGGTAAATCGACACGTAAACATATTCTCACAAGCTGCAAATATTTATTTGGTTTAGCTAGTAGAACATACTAACGACATGTGAATATTGTATACAAGATACCATTTCTCGGTTCTTCAAGACCGTTTCCCTAGTCTGAACGGTTGCGCTACGAACCGCGGCTCCACGACCACGCCCCTGCCCTCGCCACGGAGGCTGCGTGGGCGAGGGCAAAAAGCCGTGTTCTCGATAAACTACTGAGCTACGTTGTGTCGTCTGCTACTGTGCCGCCAACAGGAGAGCGATAGCTCTGTGTGTTCCACAGACGTGTAATGCGGTATGACTCTGTACGTCTGTCCTAGAGGAAGATAAAAATATAGGTCTGTGACCCCCTCCTAAGCTAGCAAAAATAAACAGAAGTATACTCGTCTAGACTGAAAGGTTTCCGAAATACTGGCCAGACATTAGAAAAGCGTATGTCACAAAACTTGGTTTGTGAAATGTCATTATTTTTTTTAGCAAGAAATCACCTGCTCACCACTGGGATGACGAAATCGTCACTATTTATTGCGTCAGGTGTGTTTGCGCTCATGAAGAAAAATCTGAACACATCCTTCTTTCTACGTTCTATGTCGAATAACAAACACTTTTTTTAAACATGTATGCACAAATAACTCATTTATTGCTACACTTGTATATACACGTGAATTAAACGACGACAAACTGCATTTGTGATTAGATCTTGGTGTCTATATCAACTACATTCATATTTTTTTAGGGCTTCATTGAACGATAACTTCACCAATAGTTAATGGAACACGATGGCTCGATCTCACCAAAAATCTCAACGTGCGAAGCTTCCACAGACGGTCGCTTACGAGTATTCTCAATGTGGCATTTCAGAAGCTTTCACTTGCCATAGGGAGCTTGCTTTCGACTACAGCACTGCACGGGCCCGGGAAGTGCGGAGCGCGCTGCTGTGGGGAGAGGTTGACTTACAAGATGACGTGTTACGTGATCACGTAAGATGACGCGTCACGTAATCACGTAAGCTGACGTCATTTCGTATACCGTGATCACGTAAGATGGCGTCATTTCCTGTAACGAGATCACGTAAGGTGACGTGTTTGTGTCACGTGATCACGTAAGATGACGTCAGTTCGTATCAGGTGATCACGTAAGATGACGTTTTCGTGTCACGTTATCACGTAGGATTACATGATTTCGTGTTACGTGACAGGAAGGGGGTAAGGAGGAACCAATGCTCACGCATTTTCATCGGATGAATCCCATTGATCGCTCCACTCCCATTTTTTTTTTCGTTTTTGATTTTGCTTACGCGGTTGGGAGCGATTGAAGGCTGGTTCACACATTTTTGTTTGACTGCGACTGCAACCACTTGACATCTGCTTACAACTAGAGGTTGCTATGGCTACAGTTGCGTCGAGCATAGACATGCCTGAGCTTGAAAGGCACGCGTCGTACTCGAGCGGAACTGAACGCAACTGTGTGAACCGGCCTATAGAGTCCGTTTTGCATTTTATTGTGGTGCAGCACTACACGCTGAATCAAGATTTCCGGCAGCGACGTAAACATGTGTTGGTCCCCAAAGTGTGTCCAAGGGGCACAGTGGCGATTCATTGAGAAATCGTATTGAAGGCGCGCGAACGTTTGCTGGAAGATACCCACGGTAGACTCACTTTCTATTCTAATCGTTTTGGCAATGACTTTTATTTGTTTCAATACATGACATGGTGGACTCATAAGCTTAGGTGGACCGAAACCACAGATTGTACGGTTTTTAGATTACTTGCTTCGTGCATGTAATCAAATAACTCTCGTGTCTTTTTTATTTGACGCCGTAACAACCGTAATGCGAAAAGAAACATATATGAACGAGGAAAGATTAGGATACGATGTGCCGCGATGTTATGAAAGTAATGAATATACGACGGATGCCATCGTACATTTTTCGCTTGTTGGACGTTTTACAAGTGGAACGTCGCGTTTATATGCGGTTGAAAATAGTATAACATAGACAAGGCTTCTAGATCTATTGAAGGAGCTTTTTCAGAAGAACTGATGCTCCCACTTTGTTTGTGGTATTTGAACGCTCCCACTTTTTTGTGGTATTTGACGAGCTCGTTAGTTTTGCAGAGCTAGACGGGAGAGAAGTAGGACTTTGCATTGAAGGCTCTTACGAGCATGGAGACGGTCTACATCTAACATAGAGATCATATAGTAATATCGAGGAAAAGGCCCAGCATCTTCCCAGGCTTTGCAGTCGCCTCGAAATGGCAATACAAGGAAGCAGACATCGTCGGTCCCGGTGAGACAAAATAGGAAGTTTTCTCTGTCACAAACGCAAAAGCTGGTAAAACATCATTTGCAATGACAATATTTAGTGTCCTTTTGCTTTAATTCCGCAGAAACAACCGGCGAAAGTCAATTTATCAGAAACAACTCACGCTCACGAACAGTTGAACAAAGGCAAAGCGTAGATGCAAAGCGAGCGCGCTTCGCCTCGTTCTGTATCTCGGGACCGACGATGTCAGCGTCCGCAATAGACCATTTGCTGTCTTACCCAAGCATCAAGGAGAATGCAGGGATTGGTGTTCCACGCGCCACACGCGCACGCCTTTCCTGTATAAAAGATTCGAAGTAAATAACCAAAAGAAAGCATTGACGAACGCGCGTGCAAGATGCCATTTGTTTTAGGTTTTTGCTTTGGAAAAGTTACTACTGCTGAGGCCACCACGTGCGGCGCGTGGAACACCAATCCCTGCATTCTCCTTGATGCTTGGGTAAGACAGCAATAGGTCTATTCCCCACTATCCGCTGCTGTCTTTGCCCCGCTGGCCTCGAACTAGACGCGGTAACCGAAGTCACATTTTTCCCTCACTGCATGGCAGCCTTCCAAATACATCACGGCTAGAGAACTGCGGTGGGTTGCTAACTCCACAAAACAAATCTATTTACTATATAAAAACATAAATCTCGGGACGCACTGCAATATCCTGAGTTATTACCCACCCCAATTTTTGGGTTTCTGCTCTCAGCTAACGGTCAAAATCGAGAGTGAAGTCGCACCTGTCGCCATAACAACCATAATGCGCAGAAAGAAATATGAACGAGGAAATGATAAAATACCAGGTACCATGGTGTTGTGAAAGTAACGAATGTACGAATTATATTACGGATTATTTTTGTGATGCCGCAAGAGAGCGGTTTCTTGTGCTTCGCTGGGGTTATTTGACGAGCTTGGCGGTCCTACGAGGCCACATATATAGGAGAGAGGTAGAAATTTGTTACGAAAGGGGTTGGGGGTGTCACTCAGGTCTAAACAAAAACATTCAAGAGTTTCTTCTTTTCTTTTCTCCCCGTTTTCAGAACAACTAGGCACGAGACCCCAAGGATTAGTAGGCCACTCCACTAAACGAAGCTATGAAATGTTTAGGGTGCTTCGTTTTCTGTTAGGCACACTAAAACTCCCCACTTTGAACTTCTTTGTGCTAACTTCGGGAAACCGATAATCCGCAGTGCGAACAAAAACGACTTATCGGGGTGCCCAAGACATCGCTTTTGACCGCGTTGTAGATTATCATTTGCGTAGGTCAGGGTCTGAAAGGAATCGCGATCGTTGAGGCGTTTGCTATGCGTCGCTGCAAACATAACATATGCACCGCCTTCATGAGCGTTTCTCGAAAGGAAGTTGATTTTCTACGCGCGGAACGTTTGGCCGCCGTTTCCTCTGCGTGACGTTACAGGTCAGCTTTGGAGATAGCGAGATTTGGCAGGCCGTTTTTTTCCTCTGTATCGATATCCCCAAAGAAGGCGCCGCAACTGAGCATTCACGCCTCCAGTCTTTTCTGCATAGTTCAAGGTCTCGTGGAGGATCACGCAGAGCTAAACTGGCGCTTAGCGGGTTGCGGAAACGATCCGCTGAAACTCCTTTTCCCTTCTCAGCCCTTCCATTCTCCCTTCTTTCTTGCCCTAGTCCAGTTTTCCCAACAAATATACGTTTTGAAGTCGAAGTAAATAAATATTGTTGCAGTTCAGGGTTGCCTTCTGGCGCTTTGACCTTTTAGCAACTTCATTATCCGGTGTTCAGCATTTCGATGTTTGTTATTTTGATAATGCGAAGTTTTAACCTGAACAAATCACCTCTATTCACCAAGGGGAAAAAAAACAATTTTCAGGACGAACTTTAATATTCTGAGTTGATAAAAATCCGCCGGTGACGAAAATACAAAATTGGTTACAGCCGAAAAACTCCGGTGGTTGGAAATATTCGACCTGGGTAAAACTAAAACACTCCAGTCGGTGAATATTCCCGCCCCAGCGACGGCTAGTTTCTTCGAAACGCCTCCTCTGTAGAAGTTTGTGAAACATGTTATCTCGTCGATCCTCCATCCTTCCAGTGCCTATTCAGAGGTGGGTGTGGTTCTTGGAAGGCAACGCCAACAACATTAGTGTCGTCCGGAACCTTTGGCCTTAGAAACGCGCCTCTTCGCTTGGGGAACTGAGATGCGTTGATTGTTATTTGTTTCTTTTGCCTACTACAGACCATTCCAAAACTCGCCTTCTGGCTGCCGCCAACTTTGTCTACTGGGCTGTGAAGCGCGTTCGAGCGTGCGCAATAGTTCTCTAGGCCAAACGATTGTACACTGCGTATGCGTTCACAGCTCAGTGACTTAGGCATTTTTCATCGGGATAGACGCTCACACGGGAAGAAAAGCGTATGAAATATGCGAATAGAATTGGAAATTTGAAATGTTCTTGTCCAATCGCATTTTTCTTCCTTGGTTATCAACGCTTTTTTGCGTCATCACGAGACGTTCAACCATAATACACTGGTGTTTAAAAAGTAAGCGTCGAAAAACATGCGCCGATTTTTGGTCAAAAATAAACACCGGAAAAACATACCCTAATCATTAGCCATGCCACCTTTTTGGGCAATATGTGAATTTTCAGAAGAACAGCGAGTTATCACCCTCCCCTAGAAATACCCTGGCTACAGAGCAGGCGACCCGTTTTTCCTCGCGTCAAATTGCGGCGACCACGAACCGTACGGAGGTCACAGCCTCACAGGACGTCCGTGAAAAATCTAAAGGAGGCAAAGACCGATCTACCCTGTGCATGTTTCATCCCCGATTTCCACGACCCCAAGGCCGAAGGACATTGATGTGAAAGATAACAAAAAATAAAACTTTGTGTCAAAAAAACAAAAACAAAAAAAAACACGGAGATCTATTTACCGATAACCAGGAAAGCGAGACACGCACACTGACGCCTCGGCGTGCAGAATGAAACAGGATACGGGCGCGCCAGGCGCGCGGAAGAACACCTTGCAGTGTGCCGATCCGGCCGATCGCCGAAAGGACGATTTTCGCATTTCGTGGACAGCGAGCGTCACCTCACGGGAGAGAGAGGTACCTTAAAAACAACGAAAACAAGCACCGACACTTTGGTTCTTTATATTCGCTGTAGTTACGGAACAGATCGACTTACGTGAATAATTTTGATATTATTCGATTCCGTAATAAATTTAGAAGACATTCAATGAAATACTTTTTTCGTTTGCTTTGAAATAATTTTGTAAATTCGCTCCGAACGTAAGAGTGCCGAATTAGCCGATTTTGACCATTTTCATGATTTTTTAAAGAATATAATCAAATTTATAATAACATATTTGTTCCATTGAATGTCTCGATAATTCCTTAATGTCTTTGAAGCCGAAATTTTCAAGAAGCTCCCCGCAGCCGTTATTATGTGAGAATTTTTCTAAGTTGGCGAAAAACCTC
>JAZHYW010042281.1:0-48084 GCA_037355805.1 Ixodes ricinus | reverse complement strand
AAGCGGCAGCTTTGCTTTGACTGGGCTACCTCCTTGGAGCCTGGTGCTTCGACCCCAGTGGACCCCAGTGAGCAACAGCGCCATCATGTTCCTGGGGCTCCTTCATGCACCGATCGAACGGCGTGCCAGATCCCCATGGCTTCGCTGCTGACCCGCCCAACCCACCTCCATGAAATCTGAACTTCTGCGAATCGGACTGCCATCCTCCCCAACACCAACAATCCATGTCGTCGCCATCGTGCGTGTATATATATATATATATACTCATCACATTATCATGTTCACTAGACGCGGCACCGCGGGCCTCCATGGTACGGGCTGCTGCCTTTCTCGCGGTGCCGCGGCTCTCCAGAGCCAAATGAATAAAGACTAAAAACTAAGGACTAAAGACAAAATGCTTTGCTGACCAACAGCCGGTAGCGCCTTAAAAAAGAAAGAACAATAGTGTTTCCTCGCTTAGAGGATATCTAAATTCCAAAAGCTACCACCATGACATTAGTGTAGTACGTGCATCACTGCAATAACATACGCAATACAGAAAATAACAGATTGTCTCTTGAACGCAAAACGGCAAAATACACATAATTGGCGAGATATTTTGTTTCTGAAAGCCAAATTCAGAAATCTAGACTAAACTAATGTTTGCTGAAACTCGGGGTATATCGTGTGCATCGTTTCGAAGAAGTATCAAACGAAAACACCACGCAACACATTTGGCGTTGTTTCACACCTCGAGACACTGGCTTGCACTGGCGCACCGACTGCCGGCGTAGCATAGCGCGTAGTCGTGAAATGTCTGCGACTGATAATAATGAAGAAAGGGTAAAAGCACAGGCGAGCTGGTGAAGAATTTAACATCCATCGTAAACTGAAGACACGTCAAAATAAAAATAAAATAAAAAACGGACAAAACAACAACAACTAGTTGTTGTTTTGTCACTCAATCCGGTGTCACTGCAATCCGGTGTCACTCAGCTCGAGCTACGCGCTCGAGTTGAGTGACACTGGATTGCGAGCCCTTCAAAATGCATAAAAAAACGATTGGGCGGAAAAATGGCTGAGATGTCACCACTCAAGCAAAAGCGCGGGTGTGTATGAAGGCACTCTATCTTGCTCAAGGTTGATACGCCACGTGTCAGTGAGAATCGGGAACCAAAACAACGTGTCCTGCAGAAAGCTGGCCATGCTGCCTCTAAGATTGACTATCCATCCATTTAATCAGTCTGCTTTAGTGCCTCCATTCAATTATTTGGGTGTACAATCGCCACTGGGAGCGCGCATTGGCGGCCTGATCTAGAGTTCCTGTATAGGCTCCCCTACGGGAGCCAGAGTTGCGCGTTCATCTCCGTAGCGCCGTCTTTCCTGCACGGCATCTTGATCCCGCTCCTCACGTGACTGACTTCGGCGAATAGAGGCGCCGCGCGTTCGAGGCGCGCGGCGCGCTCAAAAGCAGGGGAACGCACGGCGGAGCGCGTGCAACGTCTACTTTCCTGCACGGCACTTGATCCGGCTCCTAAAGGCCTGTTCACACATGCAGCGGAGCCGCTACAAGCGTAGCGCTAACCCCGCGCTGCGCGCGTGCTGACGGCAGCGTTCACCAGCTTTGTCATCTCACCGTCAAAACTGTTGCTGCATGGCAGACGATAAGTACCTGACGGCACGTAAGGAGCGCTGCATAAGCGCTTCGCTGCATGTGAGAACCGGCCTTAATGTGATCAAACCTCGGCGATTAGCGTCGCGGCGGCACGTGGAAACATAGACGCGCAACTCTGGCTCCCGTAAGGAGTCTATACAGGAACTCTGGCGTGATCGGCCGCTGGGGCCTGTAGAGTGTCCACTTTTCACGTGTAACTATATATAGTAACTCTATGCCGGAACGACGGCAGTTCGACCATAAATGGATGCAGGCGGCACGGAGCTCTCCTAGTCTTTCTTTCAACACATAGGTTCTGAAACCCGGGAAATTTCAGAGGGCTGTTCCTGCCGCACCCCAAATCGATCCATAAACCGCCCTCAAGTGGACACGCGTGGTCGTCCACTCGGCCGTGACAGCGTACACTGAATGTGCTAGCCGATCTTCTGCGAGACACCGATTCCGGCCCAATCGTTCTGCAGTGAAATCTTGAATTTTTTGTCCAGAAAGAAACCCAGGTCACAGACCTGAACAAGCATATCAGCTATTTACTTGACGATGACGGCATGGAAAGCGGAGGTTGCTGGCGCACTAGAATACATTACGAACATTAGTAATACCGCCACACAAGTCCCTTCTGCTCTAGCTCGTGCCCGTGACGCCATCAACCTATTCCAAGCCTTGTCACAGCCCAGTACTTCTGTCAACAGCACCACCATCGTTGACCAGAGTCAAAGCGTCGCCCAAGTAGTAGGGTACACCGGCTCGACAACTCCTGCGTTTCGTCACTCTGCCAAAGCTTCAGATACCTTCCTTCTCCGGGAAGATGCGGGGCTGTCAAGGGCTTTGGTATCATTTTGGAGCTACAATCCATGACAACGAAGAGCTCCCGTGCATCGAAACATTCGAGTACCTCTAAACGTATCTGACAGGGCCATCGATGAAGACAATGGAAGGGTTGAGTCTCTAAGACGAAGTGTACGAGCTTGCCATCCAAACCCTTCTCGAACGATTCGGGCGTCTCACCCTACTTGAAGACGAGCACATTGACCGACTGCTTGCACTGTCAGCAGTCGACAGCTCCAAGAGCGTTGCGCAGCTGCGCCATCTGTTTGTCTGTATAGAGTTCCGGGCGAGCAGCCTTGCAGCCTTGGGCATCCCATCGACGGAGTACGCGGTTGTCCTGAATTATGTACACATGAGGTGCCTTCCAAATTACCTTTTTGTTTCATCGAAAAATCCAAGGAAAAAATCACTGAAGGAATTGAGTGGTGCTCGGTCCGCTAGCGGTATCCCCTGCACACTGGATTCCAATATAATATTGAAGTTCCATAGGACCCCAATAGAGAACTGCAAATTATATGAATCCATATAAGAACTGATATGAAATATTCAAAAAACTGAAATGCGACATATGAAACTAATATGAAATATCCAAAAACTGATATTCGACATAGAAGAACATATGAATGTGTCCAATAAAGATATCAGAAATACATTCATATAATTTCTTTCAGTATACAACGTGTTGCGCGGGGAAGCAAACACGTGGCTTGGAACCGCAGCGGAGCGGCTTGACTTATTGGCTTTCAAATAATTACGGCATCAGTGTTTACTTTTTATTAAGAGATTCATCCCCTGAGCCGGGAAAAATACTCTCAGAGGGATGACATTTCCTTTGAGGGGCATTTGCCGCTACCTTCTTGAGAAGGGTTTGGATTTGGGCTAGTTGGTTGAACATGTTTAGGGGTTAAAAGCGGTAAAAACGAGGGACGAGTAGGAGAGTCCCACACCGAGAGCGCTCTGTGGTGTGTGTCTCTCCTACTCGTCCGTCGTTTTTCGCGCTTTTAACCCCTAAATACCTTCTTGACTTGTAACCGACTATCCTCATTCTCAACTGTTCCAGGAGGATCGTGACGTCATAGCCCTCGCTCGATCGCGCCCTTCTCTTCCAAAAGTACGGCCATCCGTTTGAGATATCGATGTTTGAGTGATGGCTTGGAGTTCGTAGCGTCCCGTTCAACGCTTCTGCGGCCTTATTGTGCGAAATCCAAATTTCAGTTCAGGATCCCTTCAAAAATCCGATACAATTTCACGCGCGTGTGATGACGAAAACGAGCGGATCCGCTGGTTTTCGTTCTTAAGACAGCTGTGCAAGCAACCGTACAATATTTTATTGTAGAGCTCGAAGCAATGCTAGTTTGGTGTGATTCTGTTTTCTTGAAACAAGATGAGAATAATGCCTTTCGAAAAGTGCGCATCATTGCCTGTCCTCCATAATCCATTGTTTGGGCTCTGCCATCTATTGGACACGTGGACTGCTTCAGGCACGAACTCGGCTCTGCCCGCATCGACAACAAAGGTTGCGTCAGCGTTCGGCAAGGACTCGGAACCTATCACACTCTTCGTTGGATGGATGGATGGATGGTAATGGCTATACCCTTTGAAACGGGCGGCAGCTTGCGCCACCTAGCCTAACATTTTATCATAATATTTGTTTTGTTAATTTGTATAAATTTTTTTAACACAAACCTCCGCCTGGCGAGCGCCAATGTTGCTTTACCCGCTTCTATTGTCAAGACGGCCAGGTCGGGTTCATATCCAGAAGAAAAATGTCTATTTTATCGAGCATTTTTCAGAAGGGTCTCTTGTTTTGTGGTATTTGACGCGCAGGAAGCATATTCGAAATTGTCATTACGTTAACAAAGTTTCGGTTAGGCTGAGCCGTTGAGACTGCATCGACTGAGGTTTCCACCGCGGCTGTTCAACTCGTAGTGGTAAAGGAACCCTATCGGTCAGCGATCCCCCTTTGAGCCCAAGGCTTGGGCAGAGGGTTCCGACGTCTCGAGACAACGTTCTCCCCCACGTGAGCATCGAGGCGTGGTCGGTTCTTTCGCGGCCGGCAGCAGCCTCGGGTAAATAAAATATGGCGGTCAATGTTGGCAGGGACGTTCACTCCTGGCGCTGTCCGGCTTTTCCCCTTTGTGTGCCTCGTGTTTGCGTGCCCGCTCCAATGTGCGGCCATCGATTGTTTTATTTCGGGCGGGCATTGATTGGACGCGCGCTCGCTGCCTTCCAACGGCGGCCGAAAGAGCGGGGACTAAAGGAAGAGAAAAAGCCTCGGTCAGAATTGCCCGTTAAGGACTGTTGCCGTTGTTGGTTTTGAGAAAAAAAATATTTAAAATTTCGACTTGTTGGCGGTGAAATAAATATATCGATCGCTTTATTATAACGGCTCTGGGGTTCCTTTGATCCGCTTTACTCCTGACTGTTTTGTAGATGTCATCGAGAATAATACGTCTTTTAAAGCGCCAAATGTTCAGAACGATTACTCTTACGCCGCATCAATGAACTAGATACAGTTGGGTTGGGTGACTCAAATGTTCATATGGAGAGAACCATTATGCCTCGTCCAGAAGGTATTCGGCCTGGGATATGTTTTCTGGGAACTACAAGAGGGAGCGTTTTTGTTATTTTCACAAATCACCACATTTCTCTTGCCAGCAAGAGTGTAGCCTGTGTTTCTCGGTTGCACCGTATTTCGCATCCACCGTATTCGCCATGTACAATGGTAATCACTAGATTAATCGAACAAAGGGAGTGCGTTTCAATGGCATTCAATTCAATTCAATTCAATTTTTATTCAAAATTCAAAGTAATCACAGATCACACTGCATAAACCATCTGGATCCGTAGCCTATTTGGCTAGTCTTGGCTCCATTCCAAATGTACAAAAATAAATATTGCGGCGGTTACCTGGCACCCATGCATGTGCCGTACAAATATATTAGTCAGTGAAACATTGTTTCCAAATAAAATGCTTTAAGTGTACTTTTGAACGTTTTGCTTTCTTTTATTGGGATACATAAGGAGTTCCATATTTTTGTTCCAGTATACTGTATCATCCTTTGACCATACACATTACGAGACAATGGAATGTTAAAATTGTTGGCGAAAACATTTCTAGTGACTCTTTCCGATTGTGAGAAAATGCTTGATGGTAGTGGTGTATTTGTTGTCAAAATATTATGCATCATAACTACAGCTTTGTAATCTCGTACCAGGTGAAATGGCAGTATCTGTTGGCTTTGAAATAGTGGAGCGGAATGAGTACTATATTTTGCGTTGGCTAATATTCTGATAGCTCGTTTTTGAAGTGTCATAATTGGTTGTATGTAGCTTTGATAGGTGAATCCCCAGGATTCCACACAGTATTGGAGGTGAGTGTGAAAGATGCTAAAGTATATCAGCTTAAGCGTTTTACTATCAAAGTATTGACGTGTTTTGACTAGCGTGTATATAGAATATCCTAGTTTTTTACACAATTCGTCTATATGCAGCTTCCAATTAAAGCACGAGTCAAGTATCACTCCGAGATATTTAATACTTTCAACCCTTTGAATATGTTTATTTCCTATTTTAATATCACTCACCCCAGCTGAAATATCCTTAGAGGGCGACGAGAACACAATGTATTTTGTCTTTTGTAAATTAAGAGCTAATTTATTGTCTAGGAACCATCTCTCTATTTGCTTAAGTTCGTGTGTCATTTCAGACTGAATTAATTCTAGCGAATTTCCAGCGACTAATATAGCAGTATCATCTGCATACATTATCGTTTGCAGTTTGGTCGTAACATTAGCTAGATCATTTATGTAAATAGAGAAAAGGATTGGTCCTAGCACTGAACCTTGCGGGACTCCTGTCAGCACAAACTCACTAGTTGAGAAATGCTCCTTTATACCAACGACTTGAGATCGAGACGATAAATAACTCTTAAAAAAGTCAAGTGAAAAGCCTCGAAAGCCATATCTTCGTAATTTCTCTATAAGTATGCCATGATCTACAGTATCAAAAGCTTTTTTATGTCTAAGAATAGGCCGACTGCAATTTTATTGCTGTTTAGTGCATTGTTAATGAATTGACTAATTGTTAAAACTGCTGTGTCCGTCGATTTGCCTTTTCGAAAACCATGTTGGTTATCAGATAAAATATCATATTTAGTCAGAAAGGCAATTACCCTTGTGGCTACAAGTTTTTCAAAAAGAGTGTTTATACAGCTTAGGACCGATATTGGTCTGTAGTTTGAAAATTGGTTGACGTCGCCATTCTTATAAATCGGCAACACTCTTGCTATTTTTAGTAGTTCCGGGTAGGTACCACTGTAAAACGCTTGATTGTATATCTTTTCCAACGAGTATGCTAAGAATATCGATGTTGTCTTTGATTATGTTATCGAAACATCATCATATCCAGGAGTCTTGTCCGATGCGGCGACTAGTGCAATGTCAACCGGGTACGCGTTTTTTGGGGGACAGAAGAGTTAATATAGGTAGGAGCGTCTAATATAAGCTGTGCATGCCTGATCATGCATTAGCGGAGCGAATGTAATTTGGTTTTGCCAGCAGAGTCACTATTTCGATCACCCAGAATATGTATAATGGCGACGAAGGAACTGCGTTTGCAGAAAAAGATGCATCCTGAGCTCAACACGCGTACTCGAGCACCTAAAGAACCACGAACAAAACGCTAATATGCGCAGATACATTGGGCGATATTTTACTGAAAACCGGAGTATCTGAATGAATACGGTATGGCTAGCGTAGAAATGTGAACATTTTCCACAAAGAGAAGCAGTGCACTCTCTCGTCGAAAATAGGCATACAACTGACACTCTACACTGTTGCTTTGAAAACTTGGTGTTTTGTTCCGGATTTAATGCTTGCAAGTATAATGGGGCACGTTGCCCAAGGACGGGTCGTTGCGCTGTGTAAATTACGTCGAGCGTTTCCATTAAAAAAAAAGTGCTATGGGCTAAAGGAGTTATTATAGTGGTCTTTGAAATCATTGTGCCTTGACTTGTATGTGAACAAACGTTTTCCTTTTTTTTACTTGAAATGGCTTAGTTGCAGTTATTAAAACGATACGGAATTTGTAATGATGTGAACTGTAAAAAAAGTAAGACTCGCAATGCATCTTGACCGGTGAAGAATCTACTTGCAGGCAGGTCACAACTAAGTGGCTTCGTAATTTAACGTTAGATCGTAATTATCCCGGAAATCCAAGAAAAATATTGAATTTGAATTAAATTATTTCATTCTTTTCAGGTGTACATCTAAAAAAAGTGCTTCATGATAGAAGATAAAGTAAGTAGGCAGGCGAGCTGGTTGATGTTACACATTTTTGAAAACCGGAGACGACGGACGAAAAAGGGGACAACACACAAAACGTCTCAAGTGCTTCATATTGCATTAAAAGTAAGCTTGTATAGAGAACTTCAAATATGTCTAAAGCCGGGGTCACACTGCCCATACATCATACAAAAGACAGTCTGCAAACACAAGTCACCGCAATATCCGTGGTTCGAATGCCGCGTGCCAGGTTTCCTCCTTCAACTCATTGCCACGCGGCATTCGAAGCTCAGATGTCGCGGTGACTCGTGGTTGAATCTGTATGACTGTCATTTGTATGATGTACAAGGTGTCACATAAAAAAATTATAGGTTTTTTTTTACCGCAAAAATAAACTAGGCATCGCCGAACGCTCATTCTCCGCCCAAAGGTAGCGCTAGAGGTCACAACCAGATGCCGAAGTTTCAGTCCGATCCGATAACTTAATCAAAAGTTATAAGCGATTTTCTGAAAATTTCAATGGGAAAATGGAGCCCATTTTTGCCCGTTTTCGGTTTCTGGTGCCATAGAGCCCCATGTATTTGAAAACTCCGTCGGCCGCCATTTTCCCATTAAAATTTTCAGAAAATCACTTATAACTTTTGATTAAGTTATCGGATCGGGCTGAAACTTTGGCATCTGGTTGTGACCTTTAGCGCTACCTTTGGGCGGAGAATGAGCGTTCGGCGATGCCTAGTTTATTTTTGCGGTAAAAAAGACCCTGTAATTTGTTTTGTGACACCCTGTATAAGCATTGTGACCCCCGCTTAAAGATAACGATAATTTACAAAAAAAAAAAAAAAAAGGAAGACGAACACGGAAGGTAACACAGCCGATACAGGCTGACGGAAGCGAAGACGACGTTATCACGCGTCCGTTCGATGCCATTTCGAGAAAGTGTCTACATGAAGGATTCGCCCTCGAGGGAACAGAATCGCGCAGAGTTTCAGGATATGTAACTGCTAGCACTACACGACGTCGCCATTAGATATCCCCGGTATGTTTTTTTTTACTTTTAATTTACATAACGGTTTTACATAACGGCCCCCTTAGGTTTTCGGATATTATCATAATCACGCGCTACTTACTCGATATTAAAGGCCCGTGAAACTATTTTTGTACTTCGCGGAAATAACACTTAAAATGAATTGTTTACGTCTATAACCGACGAAACACGCGTTCGTTTTTATCTTCGAGCAAGGGCAATAATGGGAGAGAAAAAAAGAAGAAAAACAATGAATGAAAAAGAAGCAGCGCTTTCCCCCTCAACTCGCATCCGGAACAATTAATTGCCAAATAAGCGTGAGATTTAGGCTTGCTGCTGGTTTTTGATTCATATGTGGCATCTTTGACTCGAGTTTGGCAATTTGGGAATTTGTGGCGAGTCAGAAAAAAGCCATAGAAACGAAATAAAAATACTCTGGCAGGAACTAACGCCTTGGTGCAAAGCTGTATTAGGCGCAAGTTGTGTCCCTAGGACTGCCAAGCTTGTGCCAAGTTAGGCCTTTCGCTGGCGTGCCACCCTTGGAAGCACGCCGGTCGCAGACGCCTTATACGTACCGTACTTTAACTAAAGCTTATAATGGAACGAGTGACTATGGACACCGAGGTCTGCCCTAAACATCGTTATTTCTAACTTTTTGAGATAATATAGTAAGGGTATAGTAAGGGTCCAGGCGAGCTGGTGAATGTTAACCATGTTGAATAAGCCTTAAGAAAAATAATTCAAATCCCCCGAGTCTCAAATATTGTACAGATGAACACGTTGCAACCGAATTCAAAGATTTTCTTCGAATATATACCGATGGATCGGTTAACCGTTTCAAAAGAAGCAGCACCTCTGCCTTCTGCATACCAAGCCTTGGATTAGAGTGGTCTGGACGGCTAGAAAGAATGGTCTCCACTACGACAGCCGAACTTTGTGCCATACATGAGGCCTTAAAGGCTCTACAGACGTATCCGCCTCAGCCTACCGTCATTCTAACTGACTCCCGGGGAGCCCTTTTCTGTCTACGCAAGCAAACCCAAATAGGGGAACTCGTGGAAACAACAAGAACAGCTCTTTATGCACTAGAAGACGCTGGTTTCACCGTTCATTTCCAATGGGTGCCTTCCCACGTGGGAGTAAGCGGAAATGAAACTGCAGATCGTCTCGCTTCTCAAGCCCACGATTTCGCTCCGACACTCAAGTGTCCGACAGACGACCGCTGGCTCCAAAAGCAAGTTCGCCTCCATATTTCATCATTGGGTCCAGCGGAAGAATCAGGGCATCAACCTTGCCTCCTAAGTGGTCTCAGCCGAGCAGAAGCCACAGTTCTACTTCGCCTCCGCACTGGAAGTGCGAAAACCGGAAAAGTATTGTATCGATGGGGCAAAAGAAAATCGCCTCTATGTGACGCTTGCAAGGTCTCAGAAGACGCCGACCACATGCTCTGGGAATGTCCTAAATACAACGTTCAAAGGCAGAGATTCTCCCAGCAGCTTCAGGACCTTCGTCCTCCACTGGAGGAAACTGATGACATTATTTTTCCACGGGGCTCTCGAGCCCGCCGCAGACATATCCAGGTCCTTTTTTTGCGTTTTTTAAAGGACTCTGGACTTTTAACACAATTTTAAAAGCAGCCAATTCCAGAACAGCACGTGTGTGTGTGTGTGTGTGGGGGGGGGGTGTATGTGTAGCGACAAGTGACTATTAACACTGACCGCCGGCTTTCCTCCTCTTTCCTTCCTTCCTCCTTCCCCATCTCCTGTTTCCTTTCTCTGCTCTTCTTTACGTTTCCCTCTGTTTTTCGGACGGGACATCGTCGGCGTTTTTCCCGCATGACAAACTCCGTCCTCTCTACTACTTTACGGAATTCCTCCTCCTCCTCCTTGAATAAACCTGAGCTGAGTTGGAGACGTCGTCCTGTCCTCTTCTGTTGTAGCTCTATAGGTGGAAGTATTATGTAGCTCTATAGGTGGAAGTAAACCACTGGATTTGGGAAATTAACGCCATTGCCTTCTCTGCCTGCTAGGCGGACACAAACAAACACTCACATACTGACGACGAAACCCCGCAAGGTTATTGACTGATCGGTCTTGGATTGCCATGCCAATCGCCATTTTTTATCCATTCAAATGTTCGAAGCTTCAAAAAGGTCGTTCGCGAACCTGTCGTGCCGAGATCGTTATGGAGCGCCATCGTACTGAAAAACGTTCTTCGCCGATATAAACGTTTTTGGTCAGAACTACAGCTTGGGCGAGTTGGTTATTCATGATACTGCTTCACAGCGCACAAGATCAGACACACTTAAAGTACTTTCACGCACACAAAGGAAGAACACAGTGAGGAACTTCCTCACACAGCGCTGACTAACAACCAAGGCCTTGCTAACAACTCAAATATATTCTGCATCATCTTCACATCTTCCTTCACTCCGATGCAAATGGAGGTGAACCCTAAAAAGCCCGAAAGGAACGCAGGAACGAAGAGAAAAAAGAAAAATGGAATAAAATGGAAAATGGAATATAAGCACAGTAGCCACGTCCGCTGTACAGGGAATTCATTATTTTTTCCTTCTATTTTTGTTTTTTATTCCGATTTTTCTTTTTTTCTTTTTTCATGCGTTCCTCGGGTTTCTATGCATAATATATTTGAGTTGTTAGTCAGCGCAGCGTGAGAGTTCCTTCTTTGTGTTCTTCCTTTGTATGCGTGAGGAGTACTTTTACGCGTGTCTGATCTTGTTGCGCTGTGAAGTACAGTATCATGAAACGTTTTTGGTACTGTGAATGCAATCAACTTATCAAACAGGGTTATCTCCGCATATCGTTCACGATAATATTGTTGTTCTCGCGTATTTCGAAACAGAAATATTATATTTTAATGACGCAAAGCGCCAACTCCGCATGTGGCGGCACTGGGAAGATGTGTGCTCGTTTCGCCGGTGCGTGGACAACAAAATCACGGTATTCGAGAAATGTCATTTTAGATCAATCTGTCACCGGGAATCGGGGTCGGCTTACGAAAATGGAGAAGACCGGGAGAGACTGATCATTAAATTAACCTTTATGGCTTTCCCACCATCCAGTGACTTCAGGTGAGAGTATCGAAGTTTGAAATCCTCTGGCTCAGACGCCCACGCGGCTGCTTAAGACTACTTTTTACGTATTCGGCGGCCGCTGTTTGTTTATGTCGGCGGCGGTTCAACCGATCGTTTTTCCCCCTCGTGCCGCGCGTCCGTTCCGGGCCTTCGGCGGAAACATGTCCCCCTTCGATGACCTCAACTCCTTTGTCCTTGCTCGCTGTCGAGGTCGGAGCACGGATGATGAAGCACCGCGCTTTCTTTTGGGGACGGCAAGAACGCGCCTTAACGACGTGCTCCGGCGAACATGGCGTGGCGTGAGTCGCACATTTTTGTGCGTGCGTACGCGATCGCTCCCGCTTTTCGGGTTTTGCATGCGTGCGGATCTCCCGCACGATTACGAGGCAGGAGCCTGTAAAATGTTCGGCCGTTGCGCGCGCGTTTTCTCCGTCCGCTTGCATTAAAAGCGAAACCATCGCGGGGCGTTTTTATTGTCGGCCGATGATAGATGGCGGAGCTGTTCTCCTCATTTTTGCTGGAGGAAGACACGCTTCCCCGCGTGTTTCTTTCTATCGTTGCGATCTCCGGCCGTAATTTTCTAACGAGCCTGTGAGCATGCTGCGGTAATTAAACTAAGCTCGCCTGCGTTCCGGCGCGAGGCACAGCGGCGGCCACACGGCGGAGTGGGCCGCTTCTTCTCCCTCGCGCGTCCTTGTCGGGAAGCCTTTCTTCCTGAGCGGCGCTCGTCGGGGCCTTCCCGCCTTCCCTCTCATTAGGAAGATGCGGCGACGGGAGCAGTCGGAGTCACTGGTACGCGTTCCAACAAATCCTTCAGGATTTATCCCCGTGCCCTCCTTCGGCTTATTTCGAGCGCCGAACGCGGAAGTCATTATTACTCTTAATAAGTAAAAGAAGACAAGTTGTAACGGTTATCAGCATTGATGTAATCTACACTCAGTCAGATAAAACGGAACAATAAAGTCCGTACGACAAAGAAAGAAAGAGAGAGAGAGAAGAAAGACAAAGGGAGAGACTGATGAGAGGGAGGGTAGAGAGTTTTAATACATTTGCGTCCTAGAGCAACGAGTTATGATTTAAGAACTGAATCAAGCTTTAAAATATCAAATTACATTCTTCATCAAGCTTTACAGAATCAAATTACGAACTGTGTCGAGCTTTACAGTATAACATTACGAATTGTATGACGCTTTACAGTGTCAAAGATGGAGGTTTCGTGTTCGATCCCGTTCACAATGGTTATGAGATCGAGTTCTGTTCCGAGTTTGCTTAGGGCAGAACAACGTCAGGGAGCCGCCATCTTGCTCAGTTGGGGTGCGCTTGGGAGTGTTAAAATCAGATTACAACGCCTTGTTAGGGTGTCGTAATCGGATAATGGACGCGCCTAAGCGCACACCCTAAATGAGCAAGATGGCGGCGCCCTGAGGCCGCACTTGCAAGCGTGTATAAGGCCAAATTGCATCAAAGCAAAAACAAAGCAAGCCAAGCAAAAAAAAATATTTTTTTTTTTTGGGTGGGGGGGGGGGCAGATAGAAAGAAATGGTAATAAGCAAGAACAAGAAAAACGTCGAATACTCAAAGCCACATGCAAAGATGTTCTCTTGAATAAGGTGCAGGTAAAATTACTCGAGCTTCCTCTCAGTAAGACTTTTGGTGTTCAAAATATCTTGCCAAGTTGCGAACATTCACAATAAAATATTTAACTGAGAGTCTTAAAACACTTTGCAGGTACTCATCTGTAATTCGCAAGACCACGCTTGACTTTCTGGTCCTTTATTTTCCCAAAATAGTGAGTTTGGCAGATATATACTTGCTGTAGCAAAAACTTCGATCAAGGCCGCTGCGAGATTTTGCAGACTTGAAAACTAATTCAGGAGGCCAGCGGGATGCCTAACAAAGTAGTTTTTTGCAAGTGCATTCTCCAGCCTATTGCTTGTTTGGAGACCAGCCGATCAGAGAATTTTATCTGTCATTGTTCTCGAGCTAAAACGTCCGAACATACAGGGCTTGCAAATAGACACACCGCTGGTACCAGAGTTTGTGTTTGGGATGGGAAGGGGGTCAAGTCTTTGGTGGAGTCCGGGGCCGTATAATATTGCCCCACGAGCCGTAGGTTGCTGACACCTGGTTTAGAGGCAATCACAGCAGTCCGATACGATTCACCACTACAGGTTGCACGTTCTAAAAATTATATTTCACCTGCTCCAGTGAATCTTGTTTGGCTCATACGCCGAAGCTGCCCTTCTTTTCCTTATTTCAACCCACCTTTTCTGTCTGTGCCACTTGTCAGTAATGGTTAAAACATTATGCTGCGTCTTAATTGTCAGCGACAAAATTACGAACTCTAATCCAAAATTTGAGATCGATAAGAATTCTGACGCTTCGAGACCACTTCGGGTACTTGTTCAGAGCGGGTCTTCGGTCGTGGGGACACGCTCCACTTACGAGTATGAACGACTTAAATTTCGGGATATTTTGATTGCTCGAGTATAATATCTCTCTGTAAAGAATGCAGTGAATAGCATACTACTTCTGATCACAACATTTCCGTGCCTGCGAAATCCTTCCCGAGACCCGCGTTTGGCAAGATATTCAAAATATATAGACCGCGGAAATAAGGTTGTATACACTTTCTACTGTGACTGATCTGTGTGTGTTGAGTGGTCTCATGCGCTGGAGAGGGCGAGACCTGTCCAAGGGATGACGCTGAAGCCAGTGCCCAAGTATAACACGCGCAAAATCGGCCTTATATAACTTCGCCAACAGCGTCGTGCTGGCCTTGAAAACTAAGTCGAAAAGATTGGTTTAATAAGCGAGTGAAAAGGAACATGAAACGTCACTAGCAAGTTCTATGAGTTGTTTTTGGACCACACGTTCTGAAATCTTGAGGTACAGCTGCCCCATTTCGCAAAACCGTATGCCCAATTTAGCGTTTTGTTTTAAAATTTGTTCAACTTGCGCAACCATGTAAATGATGATGATGACTGCTTTTGACCGGCAGCGCCTTTCTTATAATAGGCATCTGAAACGAGCTGCGGCGTACCCATCCGTGGTTCGTATTTCACTGCGTACTACTGGTGTAAACAAGACGACCGAGGGCACGTCATCGGTCGGAATTTCCCGAGCTCCGAAGAAAAGTCTCCGAACGACCACAAAGAGAGGTGATGGGTCTCTATCCCACTTGAAATGGAACAATCGTTCAAGTCCTGTGCCGTCGTACGAAATCATTTCGTCTGCCTGCTGGTCGCCACGGCGGCTAGTTAACCAGGATTGTAAAAATACACCCACACGCGTAGTTTATTGCATTCAAGATCGCTTGCCATTGTGAGAAGGCACTTAAAATGTCTTGTTCGACCTCTGAAATGAAGCCAAAAGTAGAAGGTTGAAAAATTGTGGCCCTGCTGCCCTAGGCCTAAGGCGTGAAACGGCATGTGAGCAAGAATCGCGTGGTGCCGCGTCGCACGACCACCGACGCTATGAACGACCGCCATCTGCTATTTTTTCCCGAGTCGTCGACGATGCTGAATGCGTTGCGGTGATGACTCCAGCTGCCGGAGTGGAAGAAACGAATGAGAAACGCGTCCCGAAGCACCCAACGGTTCGTGCACGCGAGCGCATATATATAGGCATCGGGGAGTCATTCCAGGGACGAACCTTTAGCGTGAAAACTACTCACTAGAACTCCCTGTTAGAGAGTTTTAGCGAGTCGTTTCCACACAAACGGTTCGTCCTCGAACGCATCACCAACGCCACTGCGCATGTGCGCGCGAGTCGTTGGGGGCTTGGGGATGCTCTTCTCGTACGACTCTCCGGCCGCTGTCACCGCAGCGCAGCCAACACCGTTCACAACTCGAGTAAAAAAAAAAAATAAAAAATGGACGGTTGGTTTGGCGATAGACTACGCTAGCCCAGCCGAGCGTGGATTGGGACCAGCGGAAGGCGATTGCCTTCCAGCCACTTCTTCATCATTTGAGAGGTCGAACCAAACGATTCCTGGACTGCTCACAATGGTAAGCGATCGTGAATGCTGTAAAGTACACGTAGCTTAGCGCGTTGGATGGAGTACAGTTCGCACACGTACGCGTAGATGCCGAGTGAATTTTCGTGATCCGGGCAGACTAGCTGCCATGGCGACCTCGAGCCGACAAAATGATTTGCCTCGACTGCCACGCACAACGTGAACGATCGTTCAAGTTCAAGATGACGCAGACACATCACCCACTTTTGCGGTCGTTCAGACACTTTTCACTCTACCTAACTTCGGAGCTATTAAAATTTCGGCCGGTAAATGTTAGCTCAGCCGTCTTGTTTACGTCGGTCGTACGCCGTGAAACTCGAGCCGCAGATCTGCATGCTGCAGAACGAGATGTTTACTAGAACACGGCGCTGCCGGTCAAACGCAATCATCATCATCGTTTACACGTTTTCGCCAGTCTTACGGTTCACTAAAACACGTTATATGTTACGTACGGTTTCAAAAAACCAAGCAGCTGCACTGTTAATGACTTCGGAACAGTGTGCTCCAAAAACGACTCGCTAAAACTCCCTATCACCTCGGAAATATAAAACCTTTCTTCGTGTTCTTTTCCATCAAAATACGTTCACGTGTTGCGCGACGTCACCAGAGCTCCGTGCACCTATCTGTGCACACAGGTGCGAACAATATACCAAAGTTTTTCTCTAAACGTCCGGATTGTGTTTATTAGATTTCGGTACACACACGTATGCAGACATTGCTTGTCTGTGGACAGAGCTATGAAAAACGAACGGAGTCTTCGGATTCCTTGCGCTCGAAGGCAAAGCAATTATTTTCTCTTTGAACCTGAGTCACTCAAGAAGGTTATCGGCAGTCCTGCTCGACCAGTACCTATCCGCCGTCTTTACTGTGAAGACACATCAAAGAAGGTGCAGCCTTTAGGTGGATTGTGTCATATATTGAGTGTTGGCAGAAGCCTATGCGTCTTTATCAGCAAAACAATATAATTCTAAATCTACCTTCCTCAGCCTTTTAGGGTTTTGAATTCTATTGAATTGATTCCTCTTTTCCAGACACTCCATTACATTCACCACTCCGAACTTTGTTTTGTCTTTCGACATTGAAGACATGCATTATAGTTTAGAACCTGAACCCCTTGATTAAGTACGACGCTTAGCAGGTCAGGGAAGCCTTCAACCAAGACACCGAAGGAAATTTAAAAATCGCATTGTTAATGTTCTTGGATGGTTTAAAATATTAAATTAAGGAGGCAATTATGTTCTAGTCTATATAGTATATGTCCTGAATGTCGAAACACAAAACTTAGTGCGGCGCGGTAAGTGACTGGAAAGTGCTAAAACGAGGAATCAGTTCAAGAGAATTAGAAACCTCCCAAAGGGAGGAGCATAGATTTTAGAAAAATAATTCTTGGCAGATAAAAACCCAAAGGCTTCTGCCCACAGTGCTCCTTAGGAGCAATTAGCTAACGAGCCAATGGGCACATCGCGTGCTCCCTGCCGTCTCTGCGTAGAGGTTCTCGAAACGTCCTCATTGGCTCGTCCGGCAGTCGCATCTTCTTCTCCCCGCTTCTTTCCTCCGCGACTCGGCCTGCTCTCTTTGGCTCTGGCGGCGAGACCGAAGAGCTCCGGGGTCGGCCGGAGGGGAATTTAGTCTCAAGGATCGCGACGAGACTGTTTTTCGAGAGCAAACAGCGCCGATAATGAGCGGCGTCGAGCGTGCACGAGGCTCACAATTGGGGCTCCCTCTTCTGGCTGAATGAGATGCGCGGTGTTCACAGCCCCCAGCCCGTTCTCGGTGAAGCATTTCAAGTTCCCAGATCAGACACGTTCTTTGTCGATTGTTGCCTTCGCCTTCCGTCGGGTTGTTTGCCTCGCCGACAAAAAGACCCCAGGCCCCTTGGTGCTTGCTTTGGGCCTGTATATTTGTCCCCATCCGCAGTTTTTCACTGACGTAGTTTATCGTTCGCTATCGTGTTTTTATGTGCCGCATGAAGAAATATTTAAATGAGAAAGCATTTAAAACTTACTCGACGTGGCACACCCTGCGGCTACACCCTCCAGTCCCAGCAGACTGCGTAAGGAAGAAGAATCGTGCCCTTGGTGACTGCTCCATCGCCTTTTGTGCTTGACAATTCAGAAACTCACCCGCAAGTCACCGTTTCTACACTTACCAGGGTTACAAGTACGTCCAAGGTTACAAATACGTCCAAGTTCAAAGAATGTGTCTTGAAATAACAAAGGTTTGGTAGAGGCAAAAGTATTCGACATAGTCGCTGAGGCAACCTCTTCAGAAGCCGGTTTTGAAGGGCGAACGCCCTTAAAAGATGATGTTCGCTTCACTTTACGGGAGTTCGAATCCCGGCCGAGGTGCCCGCAATCTGACGGAGGCTTATTGCGGAGAAGACGCCGTGTAACCGTGCTTTCGGTTGCACGTCAAAAGATCCCCAGGTGGTCCAAATTAATCCTCAGTCCTCCGCTGGGGCGTGCCAGATGCCCGTCGTTGGTTTGGCACGTAAAAACCCCCAAATTTGACTGTTTCACTTTACGCAAGACCCCTTATCCCATCCCTTTAACACCCTTCAATATATGAAGGGCGTTTTATGCAACACGTCCCATTTTGCAATTTATATGGACGTACCAGTCAAAATGACGGTGATGAAATGTAGCCATAGGCAGAAACCTCTGGAACAGGTGTTTTTATGACACACTTATGGGCGTTAACTATATTAGTGTGTGTACTGTGTGAGTTTGCCTATCTTCGGCTCTACCTTTCTTTTTTCCTTTTCAGATCACAACATTTTCTGCCTCGATCCCGTACACAAACAAAGCGATTGAAGCAGCTACACTATACAGTTATGCGTAGAACCGCCAAAGGCAGGATCGGGAACGAAGCCCAATCTGTCAAATGTCCCGCCGCAATCCACGTTCTGAAGACATGGCTTCACGGATGCCTCCTAAGGTCAAACCTTCTGTCTTTTTACACGCTCGTCCATCCGCTTTTCTCTCGAAGTATTTGTCCCAGGAGCGACCTGTACGTTAGCAAAGGCCAAGGAACCTGTAAAATCGTTCTCAAGATGCTAGTAACTATCGCGAAATACTCAATTCCTAGTGGTCGAACCACAATCTGCCAAAGACAGGGGAGGGCAGTGTCGCGATACAAATGTATCGCGATAGTATTTCAGAAATACATTTCGTATCTGTATTTCTGTATCGCGATACATTTATTTCACCAGCATCTGTATTCCTGTATCGAAATACATTTAGAATGTTTCTTTGTATCGCCATTCAATCAGTATAAAATGTATTTCGTTACATTTCTTGAGAAATACTCTCTCCCCCTCTTCAAAAAAAAAAAAAGTCCGAACGAATATATATATATATATTACTTTTTAGGGCACCAGGGTCAAGGAGATGTTGGGGCATTGTTACTATATGCTGACCAAGGTTCCTTCCGATTCTCCATATTATTTTTCTATGCGTCCTCTTCTCTCTTCTGAGAAGATGTTGCGTAGTCGGGGACTCGAACCAGGTGGCGTGCCAAAAGTGGAGTAAGGGCATCTTCTGCCGCAGGCCCTTAGAGGGACTTCTTAAGTCATTGTTTGCTGGCATCCAGTAACCGCTTATAAACGACTCTCTTGCCTTAGCGTACACAGTACACCTAGCCGGCAAAGCTGAGTCACACTCCGTTGCAGCACGAGCCTTGCGGTGGTTGACTTGAAATAGTAGGATGACTCACGCAGTGAAGGTCAACACATATCCGAATGCGCCTGCGGTTGCGCCCGTAATATGGCACGGTTCAAGGGTACGTCATCAGCCGACGTGAACGTGACCCGCTGCTCTGGTGCTCTGAAACCCAGGATGGAGGCCAGACGTGGCCTCGCTGTTCCGACCCAGACTTCGTACACCTGCGACTCGTCTCGAACACGCTGTTTCTCAGAGAGCTCGCATCTGTGCCGGCAATATCATTTCGCAATCCACGAGGTCTCTGTTTGGATGATGCTAGGCGAAACTTGAGGACTGCAATCCATGCGTCGGTGGCGGAGGGTCGGCAGGAAGGACCTTCACAACAGGGATGCCACCGTACCGTTTTTTTCAACCGTAACAGAAAATAAGACATGCGTTCCAGGATGCTTCAGGTGGTCCACTATTCTCGAAAATTCCAAATGGCACTGCCTGCACGATCTTGAACGAGGTAACCTACAACGAAAGGACGTATTGTCCTTTCATACAGCAGAGTAGTAAAGTTTCACTTTCAAGGCTACACCTACAGATAAAGAATACCAGTTCGTTCCACCGTGACGTCATGTGATCAATGTTGACAGGGGCGTCCTTATTGGGCAGGGGCATGGGGACGTTTTGATGGGATTCAGGGTGACATAAAATTTATTCAGAGGTCGAAGTCTTTTCGCATCCCTCGTCAGACAGACAGGATGTCAGGGAAGGGACTGCGGTCAGTCCTTGGTGGAACGTTTTTTTGAGCAAGGCTTCCTCGTCGTCCGAAACCACTACCTTCACAGCAAAGTGCCAAGACTACGGGAAAGTAATTTCGGGATCAAAAACTCCCACTTTAAACTTCAAGCTGCATGTCAGTTGGCGTCTCTAAGAAATGTGAAAAATGAATTGCAGTATCAGTATTTCTGTATTTGTATTTCTGCCCTCCCTAAAATTTATTCCTGTATTTGTATTTCCAAATACTTTTTGCCTCTATCTAAAATGTATTTCCGATACGTATCGCGATACATTTTTTCAGATATATTTTGGTATCAGTATTTTAGCTACTATTTTAATGTATCCCAGTATTTGTATTTCCAAATATATTTTTGAGTATTTCTGCCCAACCCTGCCCAAAGACAAAGTAAGTAGGCAGGCGAGCAGGTTGATGTTACACATTTTGAAAGCCGGAGACGACGGACGACGTTTGTGTTTTGTCCCCTTTTTCTTCCGTCGTCTCCGATTTCCAAAGACGAGTTTTCTTTATTTTTTACTTGTTCAGCAAATCACGGAAGCAGCATGATTTCATCAGCACCTGGGCAAGATAATGTAGATTAAAAATAGGTTGGCGGAAGTTGCAGACAATCGCCGGCGGCCGGCTAACTGTTTGGTGGCGCTAAACTTAGCAGCGAATATGTAGACGACTGGGCGTGAGCCGCTTGGTATACGTAGCAATTAGGGATGTCGCGAACCACCCTAGGTTCGATTTCGAAAGGTTTCGATATTTTCGAAGCGAACTGAGGTTCGCATTCGAAAAATTTCGATATTTTCGTACCGACCGAGGTTCGAAATCGAAAAATTCGCAACTTTCGATCACAGTGGAGTTTCGAATTCGAAAAGTTCGAAACTTTCATGGTTTCTAAAATTTCGGGTTCGAATATTTCGAAGATTTTTTTACTTGAGGCTCGATAAATTCGAAGATTTCGAACTTTCCTAACTTAAAAATTCGAGATATTCGAGAAAAAATTTAATTTCTTGGGATCTGAAGTTCGAAAAAATCGAAGATATCGAAATTCTTTGGATATAAAATTCGAAAAATCGAACGCTTCGAATTTTTATAGACATAAAATTCGAAAACTTCGAACATTTCGAATTTTTTCTACAAAATGTTCGAAAAGTTCGAAGGTTTCGATTCTCCTTTAAAGCTAATATTGAAAAAAAAAACTTCGAAGATCTTGAATCTTTTTTTATGTGCTGGAATATTTGCCAGTGCAGAGTGACGTGTCACCATAGATCAGTAATTTTGACCGCCAGCCCGAGGGGGGGGGGGGAGGGTCTTTAACGTGCATAGCGCAGTAGTGATCACACGAACGTACTGTTTTACGATACTCATCCAGTTAGAAACGGCCAGGTTCGGGCAGGAGGTTGAGGCTCAAAAAACCGTGAAGCGACCTGGCAAAGTACCTCCCCACCCCTTGCACGCTGGTAGTAATCCGATCGAACGCCGTCCGAGTGACGCTGGCATATAGCAAGTTTAGTTTGTAATTGCCCTGGAGGTTTATTTTCCGGGACGGAGGAAACACCCCGCAAAAAGCACAGAAGCCGACACAACTCGAGGTCGAGGAGCGTTCTACAATACAAGTGGCGTCGAAAGAGGAAAAACGGGGGACGGGGGGGGGGGGGGGGGGGGGAAGGTGCTCTAGCCCCCCTTCCCCCTTCCAGATATTTCGGACTGTTAAAGAAAACAATACGGGGAAAGAGGGCGTGGTCGAGCTTATTTTAATCTGAAATTATTTATGTATATGCATAGCTACTGTCGCTCTTCACTGCATAAAAGATCGCGTAGAATCGTCATTTTCGGAAACTCGTTGTCAGAAGGCACTACTCGTCACATGCTTAGAGGTTCAGAAGTTCAAAGCTATGTCTTTTCGACCTAAATAACTGTGCCATTGGTAAAAGAAAAATAAACATAACAATGAATGCGGGGATAAAAAGCTGGAGAAAAAAAAGTAGTAGTAGTAGTAGTAGTGCTTTATGAAGGAAAGGCAGAGATTTTAACCCGAACGTCAGTTCTAGTTTGCTACTCTGCACAGGGGATAGGGAGAGGGGGAAGGAAAGAAAAATAAACTATAAAGATCTCGCCGGAAGTGTTGTATTCTTGCATATTCAGTAGCTCAGAACTTCGAAACAAGTTTCCCCTACCAAAATGTCTACAGGCTAGAAGAAACACTTCCCAAAAACGTAACGCAAAAAAAAAAAAAATTTTTTTTTAATGACGTGTTGAACTTGATTAATATTAGAAACCTTCCCCCATGAGTTAATTTCTTCCTCATTTCACATTATTTTGTATTCTGCAGATGGCAACTATATGTACTGTCTGTGGTGTTAATTTAAATGCGATACCTCAAACAACTTAGAGGAAAAAAATACCACGTTTAGGACATAATTGCCCGTAGATACATGTTTGGACATTTCTTCGAAACTCATATTGAATACCAATAATCACATCTTAAGACGACACTTACCTAGGCTATACATATATCATTCTTAAAATGTTTAACATCTCTGCCGTAAATAGCTTCGGCTTTAGCGCGCTTCAAATATGGCACAAACGACAATCGTCAAAAACCCGTCGTCCTTCCTCGCCCCTTCGGGAATTTATTTCTTTAAAACTGAGCTTGCCAGAACATTGTAATAAGCGGCATTGTCTTTCGTAAGGAACGCAGCACCGCATGTAAAAATTCGTGAAAAAAAAATTACGATTGTACCTCACACTTGAATTTAAATGAAACCGTCCGCGGGTCTTTCGAAGTTCGACGAACGTCGAACTTTTGCCCTAAAAGTTCGAAGTTCGTCGAACTTTTGATTTTTCAGGATTCGAAAGTGCGAAACTTTTCGAATTCTCTTGATAAATAAGTTCGAAAGTTCGAAAATTATCGAATTCCTTGGCGTAGGAAGTTCGAAAGTTCGAAAAGCTTCGAACTTTTTGGTGCAAGAAAATCGAAAAGTTCGAAAATCATCGAAGTTTTTGGTCTATCAAGTTCGAAAGTTCGACAAGCATCGAATTTTGCAGCATAATCAGTCAGTCAGTGCAAAAGTTTTGTTCCACGACAAAGGTTTTGTTCCTAACGGGATCACGTGCAGTGCGAACAAGTGTTCTTCGAGCAGTCCTCGACTATTTGTCGTCATCAAGACTCGTATCCCAACTTGGATGTGTACTCCCCTCCCTTCCTCACCTCTGTCCCTCTTTGAGCCCACTTCCCAGCAGCATGATACAGCTGTCCCCTCTTCTGGGAGACTAACCTATCACCCTGCATCCCACCTCTTCTTTTGGATTATTTATTAAAACAACATGACCACCACCTAGAAAGCACAGTGGTGATTATCTATGAATGCGATAGCATTTATCGTTGCTACAGACGACCAGATGTTCAGTTCCTTAAATGTAGAGGGGAACTTGAATTAGTGCATAGGTCACATGATGTAAATGTTCCGCTAAATTAAGCGGTAAACCTGAGTTGGTGCGTAGGTCACGTGAAGTCAATCTCCGCTAAATTTAGCGGGGAACCTAAGTTGGTGCATAGGTCACCTGAAGTCAATTTTCTATTAAGTTTAGCGGAGAACCTGATTCCTCTAAATTTAGAGGGAACCTCAATTCGTGCATAGGTCACGTGAAGTCATTTTTCCGCTAAATTTAGCGGGGAACCTAAAGTGGTGCATAAGTCACGTGAAGTCAATTTCCCGCCAACTTTAGTGGAAAATTGACTACATTAGACATTACATTCCTAGACAGAAAGTTTATGGTGAGTAGCTTAATAATTCTATCGCATTGAAACAGGTGAGTGTCCCCGAATGAAAGGGGAGCGTGAAAAGCGAGAGCTCGGACTGCAAAGCCCAACAATCCTGAGCTCGATCCCCACCCCTGCCAATCTGGATGGCTGTTGTACCGACGTGCGGGCGTGTTTCGCTACAGCGCGATGCACGTTTTAGTCCCACAGAACGGTAGTAGTAGAATGCGAGGGAGAAATCCGCGCTTGGATGTGAGTGACGTCGACAGCAGGCCCAATTTCTTCCTCAGCTTTGCCGTCCACTCCGACAAAGTGCCGGGAGGAGGGATGTCTGCTTTTGCATTCCATCCCCCACCCCTGCCCGTTTCGATCTGGATAAGCACCGTACCGGCGTGCGGTCGTGTAGCACTACTGCATGATGCACGTTAAAGATCCCACGCTAACGGATGTCCTGCACTGGCTGAATTGCTCATCTACAGTGAGTAACAATGTCGCCATGTTCTGGCAGACTTAACTCCTGCTGTATAAACAACTAACAACTAATTCGTTTTCTTTTGTGTTTGCAGTCCATTTGAGCGGCATGTACACTTGACACCACCGCAGACGAATTTAGCGTGCTCTACATTAGACGCTGCAAGAGTTTAAGGAGAAAACGTTATTGAAAGCATCCTGATCGGCCGCCAAACCAGGATTGTTTGTGCCGCCCTCCTTCTTCCCTCTGCTGCGCAGCTGTCGTCATAGGGCCGCATCGCAAAAGGCTGACGTCTTCATCGCGCGCAAAATTATTCACTAACCCCTTTGTGTTCACTCAGGCGGGTCGCTAAATTATGTCTTTTCCACGAATTTTACTTCGATGATCGTCTACACAATGAATTCATCTTGTACCTCATCGCATATCACCCCGCATTGATAACCTTGCAAAAGTATACCTTCTTTTCGCTCGAAATACGGCATTCCTATATCTTTCTTCCCGGCGACATCTGTGGACTGGAACGGCCTGCCCGGCCATCGTCTCCGCTCAATACATCGATTCATTCTGCCATATGTTAACCTCTCTATTTTGTTAATCCACTCGCCTATGTAATACCCTCTCAGTGTTGTTAAGGTATAATTAAATAAATAAATAAATGATGCGCTCCCTGGAGGAATCTCCGGGATTTCTTCCTCGTGTGAATAGTCCTTTATCTAATGCAGACGCACATTCAGCTTCACTAACTTCCCGCTGTCAAAACAGGTTATCAAGTTCCCGGATCAAAATACCGAGATGGATTCGCATGAAAAAGGAAAATGAGCGACACGCGCCATAACAAGACAGACATTATATTATTATGTTTCATTGAGTAACCCACCTTGTTAATTATTTGCAGGCACTTAGTGCGATGCGCGTGAATAACCTTTTTTCGGAAGACCCGCGTGAGAAAAAGGAGCTCCAGTTGATAGAGACGGGCCGGAGAGAGCGAGGGACGAGCGGGGCGTCGAGGGAAACAGCGGAGCCCTCTCGCCGACCCGGTGTCGGGGTCCGGGGCGACGAGCCGGAACAATACGGTCAGTCCCGCGATCCCCGAAGCGATGCTTACACCGCCCTCGGTTGTCAGTCGGGGAACCTCCGCAAACAGCGATGCCGCGCCCAGCAGAGCCGAGAACCAAGCCGCCCGAGAAAAGACAAAGCCGGCTACCGGGGGAGAAAACAAGGGCTTTCCTTTTTCTTGTCGCGATTTGTTTGCCTCTTTGCGCGCTATTTTTGTTCGACGAAGGACTTTCGATAGATGAATCTCGCACTGGGATGGGAGCGGGTGTTCCGGACGAGCTTCTTCTTCTCTCCCGAGGCAGAACTCGGCGATATTGCTCCGTTGCAGTCAACATATTGCTACTCCGAATATAAAAATAGATTGCGCGTCTAGTTTTCGTAAGAGTAAAGAGCACGAGGGATATTTCACCGGAAGATACCCGATGAACTTGCCCAACCTTCGAGTCTCTGGCTGAAAACGAACACGTCTGGGTTAGATATGTGCGTTCGTCATACCCCTGCGCCCAAGAGTTAAACCTACAGCCGTACCCGCCTTACCACCAACGCAACAAGGAGCTACGCAGACTTCGGTACCTTCAATCGAGTGATCCCGGGTTGATAGGAGAACAGGCTCATGTTTCCTGCTACCGGTTACAAACCTGTTACCTGTACCTGCACAAGCAGCTATGTTTCGCCCTCTACCGACGGGCGGAAGGAAAAACATAGCTGTTTGAGATGTAGTCGTTCCTTGCACACCGCAAAGGCTCGCGTTGTATATTCAATAATTAGTTTAGCGAACGCGCATCTATTATCTGGTCTCCAGAGCCAAAAAGAAACAAAAGAAATTGGACATTCAAACTTATAGAGCGCAATGTCGGTCTGCCTTTTAGGTGGGGTGACACTGGTTTACGCTGTAGATGAGAAATTGAGCCAGTGCATCACAACTGCTGGCCTGGGGTCTTTAACGTGCATCACACAGTAGTGATGCCCGACTTGTCGCCGGTACGATGCTCATTGAGATTGAAACGGCTAGTTGTGGGGATTTAATACAGTATCCCTGGGTTCTGCGGCGCGAGCTTTGGCTCTACGTGCTACCAGGTGTGGCAAGCTAACACGTTTGGCTTTCGATCAACAGGGCTAATCCTGACAATGGAGACTTTTAGCAAACCGTAAAGGCTGATTCACACTGCACCTTTTTTGCGTTTTATTACGTTACGTGCAAGTCACCGAAACATTCGTGTCTCGAATCTCGAGTGCTAGGTTTTTCCTTTGAACTGGTAGACACTTAATATGAAGCACAGATGCCCCGGTGACTTGTACGTAAGATTTCGTAACCTAACGTAACGTAAGAAAACGAGGCAGTGTGAATGGGCCTTTACAATGTTTCGCGTGCCTCACTACCGAAACCGTTGAAACATGCTTTTAAGTGCGCGCCCCTCGGTCACGGTATCACCCTGGCGCGCGCTTAAAAGCATGCTGAAACGCTCCGGTAGTGCGCAACACGATAACGGTTTGCGAAGAGTCTCTACTACCACGTGTTGTTGGCAAAGTTTTTGACACTGGCTAAAGTGTTTTTGTACCACGTTGGACTTTCCCCGGTGGATTTGAAACCAAGTCTTACCTGTCTCCGCACCACTCTTGACAACGTCCGATTTGGTCGTATTTGCTATCTTCAATTTACGGTTTCTGCCGGCAGACATTTGAAAGGAGCCTCGTTGACAAACTTTAGGAAGTAGTCCTAGCAGACGAGATTTATAGACTCCATCAAATATTAATCCCTCTTACGGTTGATCTGAAAATACTCCGAAGTAGCGGGCGCAAAATACACCAGAAAAATGTAAAGTCTATCAACTGTATACAGTCTCTTGGAAGTGAGTATTATATCAGTTATAGACTTACCAGCTTTTATGTGTTTCGTGCGCGGGTCAAATTGCAGTACTTTGAGATCCACCGTAAGAGGGCGTCATTTTTGTAGGGGTCTATTAGGCACTAGCTGCAGGCGTTCAAAATCAACTCGTCAGAAATTCTCCATAGGTTTCAGCGTCACCAACCAGTGACATTGCTGACGTGTTTTCGTGTACACGCAGTACTGCCGGATATTGCTCGGGTTGCAATAAAAGACTAGCTTGTTTTGTCCGGAAGCAGCATAGCAGCCGACCAATTTGTAGGCTTCCTTAACAAAAAAAGCTGTGGTGCTTTTTGTTGAAAAGCTGCAGAAAAAAGACATCAGAGGACATAAAATATCAGCATCTTTTTATTTGACTTTCTCTAGCTTTTCTGTTGACGTTTGAACATTGGTTCTCTTTTTAATACGGATCGCAAGTTCGTCTGCTTTTTTTTGCAAGGGTTGTGGTGGTGTCAGAAAGACGCCGAGCTCTGATTGGCCCCGATGGAAGGATAGTGGGTGGACCTTAAGGCAGCTTGCTTTGAGGTCTACCCACTATCCTTTCAATCAGAGCCAATCAGAGCTCGGCGTTCTGACGTCACCTCAACCCCTGCAAAAGTAGCAGACGAACTTGCGATTCGTATAGGGAGTCAACATACTTTCTGTCGCCTCCAAGATGCTTTTATTTGAAAGCTACAGCTGTTCAAAAAGAACAAAAACTATTTAACCTTTGCGATTGATTTAACAACATTTTGGTAGGCTTACTTCTGATTTTCACTCCTCTCCAGATTGGCTGCCGCAGAATAACGTAAAAAAAGCAGCTATATTTCTTTTATGTTTTGTATTTTGTTTAAAAACTGTGTCTCTTTAATATCTAAATGCACTACATCCCACAAGTAAACACACACCGAAAACTCGCAACGACAAAAACACCATCACAATACCTCACAACTCGACTCACAACACCCGAATCACGGTCGTGTTAAATGCTCCACATCCTGATATACCCTACATTTTTAGAGGTAATCATTTGGCCGGTGGCCACCTCAGCATTTATTAAGGTTCCAAGTATCCTACCCCGTTCTCGGAAATCTCCTCAAGGTCATGCAATGTTTCGACATTCGTGGACTCTCTTTAGTAAAACGCATTGGTTCAAGCAATAACTATTCGGCTCAGTTGCGAAAATAACCTAAAACAATGCGGCTCCTGGAAGATATGTTATCGTTCCTCTTCATAGCTCCACTCAGGACGAGGCGAGTCACGGTGGTTGTTCCACTTCAAAATATTTCTTTGAGTTCCTTTTCTGTACTAATTGACTAGTTTAACCAGGCCAATAAAGTCACTATAGTTACCGAGAGCGTTGAGAACGTGAGGGCGTGTGTTCCGAACGCTTGGCCTTCAGCATGCGCTCTATGCCTTCCGCCGTGCTTTAACTGCGCGCGAAACGGCGAGGGATTGTCAAGGGTAGGAGGCTTGCATTGGAAGGCAGACAACCGAAGCTTCTCCTTGCCGTTCTCACCTTGTCAGTGTCTATGAAGAAACTTCTGGGAACATTTAACATATAGAAATATTATGTTCAATTAAAAGTCAACAAAAAAGTCTGCAGATTTTCTATTAACACCGGCTACAGAAAGTCAACTGAACATTTTCAGCACGAAGTAAACAGAACGCCTGCCGTCTTTCGGATGACTCTGTCAAAAGGAAGTCGGCAGAAAAAAAAATTGACGCAGAGTTAACAGAAATTTGACAGTTTTTTTGTCACTCAGGCTGCAGAAAATCAAAGGAAAGGTTTCAACACAACATCAACCTATTTTCTGTTTACAGTTTTAACAGGAAGTCAAAGTCAAAAGAAAGTTATCAAAATTAATACGAAGTCAACACGTTTTCCAGAAAAAATCATTTATATAGAGTTTGGGCCGTTAGGACACGATAGGTAGTGGTGTTGCGAAATTTCGGACATGGGAATCACCTTTGCTTCCCTTACCACATTCGTTGGGGCCGCGTTGTTTTCACGTTTCTTCCCATGAAAGGTTTACTGGCCCAGCAGTGTTTGTCCGAGTGCGAGAAGGGAATGATGGCGAAGCCTATCTTTTCCGGCTTTATAAAATTGGAATAAGAACAAAACAAAAGACGCAAAAAAACAAAACAAACTCAGGGCCGAGAGAGACGTTTACCTACACAACACTCCCCTTTGCTCGGGGCCTTTCTCCAGGCCCTGCACTTTTCTCCCGGCTCTTGGTTTCTTTTTCTGGGCGTAAGTTGTTTACAACTAGTCCAACTTCATGCGTTCTTACCAGGAAACCGGATTTTTTTTTCTGGTCAACCCTCGTGTATTTTAGTTATCGTAGTTTTGCAGAGTTCGTTCGCTTATAGTTTACTCCTTCCAATCTGTGGCTTTGCCATCGTTCTCGACATAGGGTCGCTCGGTGCATCGTTCAGTGGTTTGGCTTTGACGTAGAACAATTCACATAAAAACGGCACGTTGTAGAGGGCTCACAAACTGCCTTTAGGAAGCAATCGCGTGACTCGCGCCGTCAGGACAAACGAGTCGCGAGTACCTAGAGGGATTGTCGTCCCTGGGTACTTCTTTCTGAAACGATTTGCTGCGCGCTGTTTTTCGGCCTCCACAGGTGTGCCCTGCTTTCCCAACACCTCCTAGATAAGCGCGGCCCGCGAACATCCTTCTTTCCTCTATGAACCGTTGTGGCAGTCGAATGGCGCCAACTCAGCAATTCAACCCGAGTCCCACGCCGGGTGCCCTTCGACACGTTCATTGCTTACGAGGTCCAGCCTGAAGGCCGACGCAGAATCTCTCGTCTCATCTATGCCCTGGCTCAATCATACTGCGATGACCTCAAAATTCTAGTGCGCGTACTTTAATTATTCTACGTGGTGTTTGCTGTTCTCCCAACAGAACGGGTGTTCGGCTGTTCTCCCAACAGACGCGGCATCGTCATTCACTCGCCTTAACCCCATATTTGTGAGAACTAATCTGTACAATAATTCTTTTTCCCCAGAACCATTGAAGATTGGAACAAGTTACCAAACGAAGCCTTCGAAACTGAGATATCTTTTTTGTCGTATCTTTAATACTAGCACCGTCATCACATTACAACCTATTTTCGTTTGCTGCTGTTGTTTCTTGCTTTTTTGAAATTTATGTTTTTTTTTCTAGGGGGCAGTTTGGTCCCTAACTGCAATTTGTTTTGTTGTTTAGGCGCACATTTGAAAATCTGTTATAAAGTGTTGTTTGTACTCTATGATAAATTGTATAACGCAGCCTTTTATTATATGTACGCGTTTGTGTTCATGTGTTTTGCCGTATGTATTACTATTATATTTATTATGTATGCTATCCCTCCTGCTTGGGCCCATGTGGGGCCTGCAGTGTATGTAAATAATAAAAAAATAAAAAAAATAAAAAACCTGTTACGTGGCCCGAAAATTACACTTCTCTCCACACTACTCAAATTCAGCAAATCGCTTCACCTGTGGCACGGAAAAAACGCTGGCCTCCGTCGTTTGACACTTGGGTCGCTAAACTCGTCAGACACAACTTTCTTTGTGTTATGACATAGCGGGGGAGGAGCTGAAAGATTGCTGCGAAGTTTTCTTTCTCACAAACCCGCAGATCCGTATATCTTCGTGACGTTTTTCATTGTAAGGGCGAAAATCCCTACTACTCCCTAGGCGCCGAGCTAGAGCGGCATCGAGAAAGCACGTGGACACGAACGTGGTTCGTTCACGTATAATGTCACGATGAAGGGTTATCAGCTGCGACCTTGATGGTCTCTAGAAAAGCACAGCGGAGGCTTGGGTAATTGCATTCTAAAAATCGACACCGTCAAAGTTGATAGTCTGGCATCGTTCTTATCTCCGCCGATAAAGCAGAATTGACTAAAAAAACGTCCCTGTCGTCCCTTTTATTTATCTCGGCCTTTTGAATTTGATCAGAGTGTAGCCCGACGTGGCTGAGGTAACAACCAGCCGAGTAGCGTTGTCCACTTTTGGACGGATTTGGCTTCCGGGCAGTTGTCCCCCATCAGTGGGAGATAAAATAATTTTATGATAGACTTTCAAAGATTAGCCAAACTGGGATTAATTCTGCATTCATCAACTGGAAATAAGAGTAACGTCAGTTTGTCAATATTGACGGTGATGTTTCGAGAACGCGACAACACCAAGCTTTCTTCGTACACAACCAAACTTTTCACCGTCGACTCGAACACGCACCATCAAATTTGTCGTTCACAACTGATAATCCTGACCCTGACGTCAAAGTTATGAATTATAAAAGGACGTCACTGAACGCGCCTGCACACAACGAGCCGTGGCACAAGCCTCTTCGATTGAAAGTCTGCCAGCGGCCGCTCGTAAGTTCATGGAACGCGCCCCGCTTTAATTCAGAATCTCTTGAACCATAATTTCGAAAATTGCACGCTGTGCTGTTCCTCGTCATCGCTCAGTTAGAACGCCTCTAAGCAGGGTCGTCGAAACAGAATTACGGGGAGGGGGGCGATTCACCCCCCTACCCCACCAAGTGGCGTCGAAAAGGGAGCGCAAAGGAAATAAGTGTGTAAAGGGGGGGGAACGGGGGGGGGGGGGGGGGGGCGGGATATCGCCCCAGCCCCGGAGAGATAACATTTCAGAGAGTTATAATAAAAAAATAAATGGCAGACGTTTGCAGTTTTGTGTAATGTCGAATTAAAGCGCAGCTCTTGAGGAGGAGGAGGAGGGGAGGGTACGGAAGGGAGGGTATGCCCCTCCACCTCCCCCCCCTCTTCCTATCCTGCTTGCCTCTCATTTAGCGGGAAAACCTAATTGATGTTAAAATTACGTGACGTCAATTTCCCCGCTAAATTTAGTGAAAAAAACGTCCCATAATGTAACGCGCGCGGTTATGCCGACGGCGACGCCGCTCAAGCTCGAAACGGGCGCATAAGAGTTGCGCTCTAAGAATTCGGGGGAAGGGATATCCCCCTTCTTCACTACTATCACTTACACCCTCTCTCTCTCTCTCTCCCGAACAATTTCTATGGCCCTTCCTTACCCCTATTTGAGTGTGTGTTTGTGTTGGTTATACCTTTTTTTCCCCCGTTCCACGGCTTTTTCCTCGCCATCCCCCCTCGCCCCCTCATCTCTCAGACATTACTGACGTCTCTATACATAACGCTTGTGGGTGACCCCGGTGGCGTTGTTAACAGTGGCGGAAGATGAGCTCTAAGACCGCATACACCGTGCAAGGCTCCACAATATCACAAAGTTTAATCTTCGCCTCGATTCCGAAGCGAAGACTTTGGCCCTCAAATAACTCCTTCCCAAAGTAGTGAAACGTCACTTTGTCGTCACCAATAACTTCCACAAACGACAATCTTGCGACGACAAAGTTCAGAGTATTCACAGCCCGCCTAGGTACAATCTACGTTTCATTGATTCTATCGCGGCGTAGGGATGTAGGGTCACGCAGGCGCGACGTCTTCAGTGCAGCCCGTTCAATCGGCTGGCCCCACGGTGTTGCTCGCGCGCGCTTCCGATGAAGCTTGCTACAACTTTGTGCCTAACATTCTCGCTGGAATTCGAGCACCGAGAGAGCTTGGATGATTGACATCTCGTCCCGCGTGACGCCAACGTCGCGAGTGTCCAATCAGCACGCTCTGCGAACTTCGTGCCCAACTTTGTGTTTGACGAGTTTAGCGATCATGGTTTCTTCTTGAAGCGTATCATGCCACTGACGAGGTAGAAATACTTCCGTAATGTCACCATTATGCCGACGGGAAATCGCGGTGATTTTCAGACAAATAGGCGAGATGTCCGCTACCGAAGCCATCAAACTTGTCTTCCATGAGCTGCGGCATAGGTAGAACTCATTTTAAGAAAGGTTGCTTAAGAGAAAACGTGCTCACGAAACGGGACAAGACCTGACTTTTCATAGGAACGAGTTCGCGGTTAGATCTGCCAGTAATGTGCTTGCTCCCCCGAAGTGTACTCGGTGCTTGCTTACTGAAGCGAGGTATCTTAAAGTTCGGAGACATATTGTCTCGGGGCGATGTTATTTCAAATCGTGCAGAAAGATGGGGTCGTGTCTCGGAAGCTTACGAAAAACAATATACGCTGGCCGAATTATTTCTCTAGAGGACTCCGTAAACAATTTTTGCGCTATATTTTTAGTTCTCAGGGTCTTTTTTCTTGTAAAGGACCCAAGGTTGATCTTAATGTTTGGATGGTCGTCACGGGTTACGTCGTATCTACCTTTACCAGGCTCAGATGCCTTCCGGATAATAAAGAACGTTTTTACGCGATTTTTTAGCTACAGTAAAAGAGCTAAATGTTCAAAAAGTGTCTGTTTTTATTTATTTTTGTACAAAATCCAGAACCTGGCTTCTCTGGGGATGATTTTTCTCGTATAGAGATAATCGCTCGTTATCTTCATTTTCATGACATAAATTACATTTAAAATGAAGGCCTGAATAATACCTATTTATCGAGTACATTATTGTTATAGTCAAATAAAGCTCAGTGGCTTTAGCCCACAGGTGTCGAAGCAGGTCACTGCACATGTTCAGCTGGCTGCAGGTAGCTCACCGGCTGTTAAGCGCAAGTGTATGACTGATTCCCAGTACCTGCCGGTCAAAACACAAAGCAGCATA
Organism: Ixodes ricinus; assembly: GCA_037355805.1. Taxonomy (NCBI): domain Eukaryota; kingdom Metazoa; phylum Arthropoda; class Arachnida; order Ixodida; family Ixodidae; genus Ixodes; species Ixodes ricinus. The sequence goes on along the minus strand of JAZHYW010042281.1, from coordinate 13,948 downwards.
AAACATCTTTTGTTCATACCCCAGGATTATGAATAATCGCTCACCAGCAGATCGTTAAACAAAAATGTTCAGCTTAACAACTATAAATATCCTTATATTCCTTCTAAGATATATACTAGTCGGTAAAAACACAATATAATTTCTGCAGGCCCAGCCGCTCGTCTCCATTCGGATTACTTTTAAGACGGTAGCTTGAAACGAACACCCTGCACGGAGCTTGCTTGCTCATATATAATGCCTTCAAGCCCGGAGGGTATATTCAGTATATAAATGAATATCGGTGTTGGTCGCACCGTAGCAAGGTCATGGAATGAAGAGCGCCAGCAGCGAATCGCAGGCAAAGCTGTTGGTCTGACGCCGTAGCATCCGCTGTAGGCGGTGCGTTTTGGCATTTCCTCTCTCCCTGCCCCTGAGCTACGAAGGAATACGGGGTGCGTAGTAGGAAGTAATTGTGCATCAGTGCTATTGGACAACCACGTATTTGATGGCATGTCTAATCTAGAAGATTTCTTGCTTCCTCAGAACGGGTCCTTAATTATTCGGATAACTATAGGTCCTATAAGACGCTACACAACATATACACGTTAACTCGAAATAATTTGAGATATGTGAAAACTACAACCATTCGGTTGGTATTGATCTCTGAAGCGCCACTACCGCTCTGTAATTGTGGACGCTAGCGAAAGGGACGTTGAAAAAAATTGGAGTGTGTGTATGTTTACACACCCTAGAACTTGGTCTGCCTCAACGGGCGACGAGTCTCCCAGCTGGAGATGAGAAATTTAGCCAGTGCAGTAGAACCTCAATCCTGGGGTCTTTTGCGTTCATTACCCAGTAGTGATACACGACCGCAAGCCGGTGCGATGCTCATCCAGATCGAAACGGGCAGGGACGGGGATTGAAAGCGCGACGTTGAATGAACGTAAGCAAAGTAAAAGCCAAGCTTAGTAGCTGGTCTCCTATATCCACAATGATTTCGAGATTGAAAAAAAAAGTTGTACAAGCTTAAACAGCGCATCTATACGAGCACGTTTAGAAAAACGCGTTTAAATGCTTTGTAATTTAGCGTTAGATTCGCGTGGTGCCTAGGGCAGAATGACCTGTGGCCTTTCAGCGCCTGGAGTGGGTGGGTGCTCTTATTTTAGGTGGTGCCTGAGGCAGGGTGTTGTATGAAACAGATTACATCACACCATTGTTTCTTTGTGCCGCTACGCGCGCTTCCCTTCAGCACCCTCCAGATACAAAGCGTTTGCGTTGAATTTTTCTGGGTCACCAAGAAAGTGGACGGGCGCTTTCCTGCCCTTTTCGCTCCTTTCCGTTGCTCGCGATCCTTTATGCCGCCATTTTCTGCTCCTGTATTTCTTGCCCTGTGCAGCCTCTCTGCTATGCGCGCTTTCTCACACGAGGTGCTTCTGCTGCTCTCGTCACTGCGTGCTGGCTTCATGGCTCAGCAGCGCATTCGCCGGTGACCGGAGTTTGATCTCTGACCCCGCTTGCCGTTCTTTTCGAGGTTGTTTAGCGGTTACGGACTGACCGACCTACACATTTTATGCTGCGGGGTTCCTGAGGTTGGTTGGCCCTATAAAGCTGGTACCCTTAGATACTGATCCGCCCTGTCTTTGGAGTAGCACGAATGAAATATCTCTTCGTGAACTTTTCGAAGAGTCCCACCGGCTCTCCGGGGATTAGCCCTTCGGCCTTTCCGAGAGTTGAGGCCTTCTGCGGACTGTATCTGGGCAGTCTTGATTCCCGAAGGCGCCTTTCCAGTTTGAAGAGTCAGCGTGTGCCTCACGTCGGTGGCACGGGGCGGCTCACGGCGGGGAGCCTGATGGAGTGAAAAGCTGCCCTAAGAAAGGAGAGGGCACGACATTGAAATGCGTGGCAGGTTCCTGGCTGATCAAATTATTTCGTCCCGGAGTTTTCTTTACGCTGACACAGACGCGCGAGAAATAGAAAAAAGAATCCGGAGGAAGCCGTGAGCGTGACCGGCTGAGGAAGACACTTCGCCAGGTTGTTGGAGGCTTTCGTTTCTTCATTTTTTTCCTTCATCGGAAGGACTGGGACACTAGCTTCGAATAAAGTACACCTATAGTTAATGGGAGTTTAGTAAAAGCGAGGCGCGTCTTACTATCATCAGCGTTTTCCTCCCTGATTTGTTATTTGGCATTCTTCGAATGCTGCAGTGTTTTTAACTACGGAGCAACGATCCGAGCCCCTCCCCGTGCCCGGCGTCTCTAAAGCTGTCAGTGACCAAAATCGGCTCAAGATATTTTCAGGACATTTGCCGGTCCTGAATTGTTTGACCATGCTTAGCACAACTTTCGTCTGCATTCGTTGGCTAACCATAGTTTAAAAAAAGTTTGTATATTCATTTTTACATACGCTCTAAAACCAGCAATCTAACACACCATCGGGATTGTTTCGGAGATAATTCAATGCGCAGGACACCACTTTCGTATTTAGTCAAGGGCGGATATTAGTTCAACGCACATAGAGATCAACATTACCATAACGCGAGCAACTTATGTCGATATAACCTTGTTTAAGTATTTACGGTAGTTCTGTCTGAACTATCTAAGGCAAGCGAAAATTGAATTGTAGGAAGAACCTTAAGAGAAATTTATTGAAGGCCACAGAACAGCAACTGACCTTTCGCAAACAAACTCGGCCTTCTTAGAGTTCCGCTGAAGATTTGTCAGACAAACAAACTTAATCCAATTTCGAGGCTTCCAGCAGATTCTTCTTAGAATAGACACGTTATGTAATCCGTCCATGGTTAGAGGCAAGCATTTTATAATTCAAAGCACACTCAAACTCGAGGAAAGTCACTTTGAGTCTCACACACCTTCGGTCTTTTCTATCATAGAGCATCAACTTCATCGCCTCCTCAGAAAACTTCTAATATAGAGTCTAATATGGGCGTTGCAGGAGTCCTATCCAAAATGTGTAGAAAATGTAAAGAAAAAAAATAAATAGGCGTAAGTTATTTACTTTACGCTGTTGACCCTCCGCATCTCGCACTATGTGAAACAAGTTGGTTTGCTGATTGACCAACTGCTACTGTTCTTCAGTTTTGTTTAGATTATATGTCCGCCTGGCCTAGTCACGGCTTCTGAGTTCGGCAGCAAATCAAAACGCGCGTGCTCGTTTTGGTTTTGATTTACCGATGTCTATCCCAGGGAGTAACTCCGCTTGCTCTCTTACAGCAGTAACAGCAGTCCTCGTATTGGCAATGTCTCTACAGTTGTCCAGAAGCTTGCCGGTTTTTTTGCTGTGCACAACTTCATAGTTTTGATATTTTTACTACCCTTCAGAAGCTTCCGGTCTGGGCGTGAATTCTCGGAATTACCAACTCAACGTATAAGTAAATATAAAGAAGACCCACAGCAAACTGTCTACGATATGAAGTCATTGACCGGGAACAGTAATCTCGCACATTCCTATTTTATTTATTTGAGAATACATCGAACCCCAGGATGGGAATGTACGCATAAAGGAGAAGAAAAGACCTAAATTATAATTCACACCTTATTGTCAGACCATGCTTAATATTTATTAGTACGTTCAAAAGGGCATGCGCTTTGCCTAGCTGGTAATTTCCTGTATAGGACAGAACAGCCGAAGGACGACGGACAAGTGAAAAATGACGACTGCCGTAGGAAGGAACTATAAGAAAGGCATGTATCTGGGCTAGTTGGTATTTCGTAGAGCGCTCTGTGGTGTTCGTTTTTCTTGCAATCGCCCGTCGTTTTTTGTGCTGTTATCTTCTATGTGTAAATATCTTATTTGATCAACGTTAAATTTTCTACGTTATCTATGGTAGGGCGCACAGAAGAATGGAAGGCGAAGCCATGAGAGTAAACAATCAAAATACTTTGATTATGGCTTATACGATTTTTCTACGGAGAATACGTTTCTGGGCCGGTGAACGACGGTGACTGTAGTGACGTGGTCACCTGACAACTTTATTGGACGTCACGTGACATCACGAACAGACCTCTGACCTCTGACGTTACATGGAAGTGGTGCAGAAATAAGCGCCAATTGTTCGATTAAGCGCTTTTCTGATACGCGTTTTGGATTGCTCTTTTAATAGCGCTCGAAAGTTCCTCATAGCTTCCCATAACGCAATCAACGTTATGTTAAAAGTGCAGTGATCACGGATCATAAAAAAGCGATCTTACAACGCTAGTAGGCCTCTATGACTTCTCGTACTTTACGGTAAAATAAACGGATATGATAAACTCGGCGTGTTACTCCTCTCATATTTGTGAGGGGTTCATAAACGTAAACCCACAGCTCTTAAAAAATAAAAAAAGAGTACGTGCGTCATTGTGACTTTTCCGTTAAAGGGTACGGAAACGAAATGATGTGGCCTCGAGCTCTCCACCTCTCGCTTCAAAATCGGACAGCGAGAAGCAAAATGAGCACCGCGCTCGTGACGTCAAGGACCTCTGCACGGCCAAGGATACTGTACTTGCGAGCATTGCCGCTTGGTGGCGTCAGCCCGTGCCGATCTCGCCTAGTAGTAATATCTGAGGACAGCACACCCCATGGGGGCTAGAAGGGGAGGTGTCAGTATCGCGTAGCTTGCTCCGTGTGTGGCAGCGCGCTGGTATATCATGACGGCGATAGGTGGGGCGCTGATCGACTCTTAGATGCCAAATGCTGACTCTGCGCCCGGAAAGGCTCACTCCGCGTCGCCAGAAGCGCTCGTTTGTGGTACTGTTCCCGGAAAGATTGCCGTATGCGCACAGACTACCGCGATGGCAAAAAGGCAAACAGACTTCTTTGCTCCCGGATGCACCACAGGGTATGTTTTTGCGAGAAAGAAGAAAAAAAGCCTCCCTCTTTGCGGTTCCCGTATGACGACGATCACGACAAAAGCATCAGCAGGTTTATTCTTGCGTTACATTAGCCAGATGTCCAAAATCAGCACAGTTCAACTTTGAAAAGTATTTTTCGGAGCGTTTATCGCACGCGCTGGTTCCTCGCGGAGCAAGAAAGCATCCGAACGGCAGCGGACGTGAGCGGAAAACGCATCTCACTGTCGCCAGCAGCGCCACCGGTGTATCCTGACCTGCTGCTGCTTCTGACATCTCTCCTTCTTGCCACCGTACCTATACATTTTTTACCCGTAACGTCATTCGCGGTCATGCCGGTATTTATGTGCCATGAGAGTTCGGTTCACCGTGTTAATTTCACACCTTAAAAGTAGAAGCTCGAGGGAAACCGTAAGTAGAGGTAACCGTCAGTACCCAGCAATGGCGACACCTGCAAGCTATGTATACAGTTGAACCTTGATTTTACGAAATTTGATTTTACGAATTTTCTGATTTAGCTAACGAATTCAGATTCTCCGCGCAGCCTATGTGCGAGGTCTCCTTTCCTCGATTTTACGAAGTTCCCGATTCAACTAAATAATTAGCGGCTCCCGGTGACTTAGTCAAATCGAGGCTCAACTCCATAAGGTATTCACTGGATGTCATCTTTGAGATCGTTGTTCGCAGCGCATCCGGGGGAGTGGGGACGCTTGGGGGGGGGGTGTATGGGTGGCCTAGCAGATGTCCACAGATCCTCAGATAAAGGTCCTACCTATCGTCTTCTAAAACGGCTATATTGATGGTGTGGAATGCACGTTACGGAAGCACTGTAGATTTTTTCGCCAATCTTCGCGATTCCGTTCAAGCCCGAGTTTTCTATACATTTGCGTTGTACTTCCGGGAGTGGGTGGCGCTGGGGCAGGAGGCATTGAACGTCATAACCACATCGGCCTCACAACTGCCAGGCGGCATTGAGATATAGTTTTATTCCTTTTAAAATTAGTTGTCTCGCGTTTTGAGTGGAAGACTCGTGTTTCGTAAGGTGCTGACACAACGTAGTGTATGGCTAAACAAAGAAATAAGGGGTAAAATTTTGTTTGCGTGCCCCTTTAAGTATGGCTAGAAAATGGGAACTTTTCTTAGATCGTACGCTGCGGAACGGTGGGCGCGTGCTCAACCTGTGCTCAAAGTGAAGGAATGAGCTCTGGCTAGCAACGCAAACCTTTTGAATACAATCTGCGAAAAATCCCAAATACCACTCTCGATTTCGCGGGAACTGTAAAACTTCAAAGAAGTGTGAAACGCAGAAATATTCGTAACGTTCGTAATCATGTGGGACAAAAATAAAGATGATTTGATTTGATTTGATATAATTTAAAGCCGGAACTACCCAAGTTCAGGACCTAAAGGTACTCTGCGTTATAATGCAGTTTGTGCTTCTTCCAGGAAAAGTAAATTCGCAAAAGAGAAAACGCGCTAGACCAGCTGAGATCAGGGCTGTAATATTCGGGTTACACTCTAACTGGCGCAGTTCCAGTTGAAAATCGGTGCACCAGTCGCAGTGCACGCTGCGTTGAGTACGAAGAGCCGGACTCCCAATAGGAACCGCCAAGCTCGATACATGCCTTTGAAACGTCAGTGAAACACAATAAAACACGCTCGATAATGTCCAAACCCAATATGGTCAGGAATAACAGACGAAGAGGCAGGACAAGATCGAATGAACTAAAAATTTACCAGGGGCAAAGTTGTGCCAGAAACGAAAAAAGAAGAGACGCCAAGAAATGTCTTTTGATACTTCTTTTGCAAGTAACGACAACCAATTCAAATTACAAAACATATTCCGCTGGAATAAAATGGCGGCATTCAGTTCAAATAAAGTCCCTAGATAAGAGCTTCTTACACTGCGTGACGGTTGCAGGTTTTAGAAGCGAATGGCGGCGCACAGCAGAGTTTTGAACTGAACTCCGCCATTTCGTTTAGCGGTATGTGCTTTGTCATTTTTATACGTTGTCGTTACTTGTAAAGAAGTTTGAAAGGACTTTAAGTTCAAACCTTTGCTGTGCGCCGCCATTCGCTTCCTAAAACCTGCACCGTCACGCAGTCGGCACTTCAAAGAATGTCGCTACTTGTAGGAAGCTCTTATCTAGGAACTTTACGTTGAACCAGCCAGCGAGCGTCAACGGCGGCAGCAGCAACCCACGGTACGTCGGCGTAACAGCTGGTTATCGCGAGAGAGAATCAGTGAAGGAATCGGCAATACAGCGCTCGGACTGTTATCTACTATGCTCGTCGTGTCGAATATTTCACCTAGAATGTTCGGGAATGAGCAAGGGTGACATTTACTAGAGGAGGTTATATGGCGTCCCTCTCTTCTGCGCTCGCGGTAAGAGTATGCACGAATCTTCTATATAAACGGAGACGCGTATCTTTCCGGCTATGCAGGCGGCAATATACCTTGCGACGCGTGTGTGACACCCATAATTAAAATCCTTTTACTCATGCAGCCACTGAGGAGAATGGGTGGCATGACTCTCAAAACTCTATGCAGCGGCAAGAAGACGACCTCCCTATTGTCGGTATGATGGCAGGACCATTAAATTATGGAACGTCGCTTCCTTGCTTTCACACTGGTTGAGCCCCTAAAAGAAGTTTAAAATTATGTTCTCCGAGTACATCTGAGGAATAGACAGGCAGGGAAGTTTAATGACGAATACCTCCTCGCTGCTTCATCGTTTTCTAATCTCATACACAAACCTGGGCCGGGGTCCCTTCTATAGTGTGTGCGGATGCAAGAGCCTGAAAGCGGCACGAGCGAGACTCAAAACGCAGACACAACAGCAGCAGCGGATCTTGGCGAGTCGGGCGGCGGCCTTGGGCCGTTTGCGGCTCCGGATTGAGCGGGACGTCCAGGCAGCAGCCGCGCAGGCGCTGCATGGGCCAGACCCCCGCGGCCCTTATCGACCGGCGGTCGCTCCGCTTGGGTCTCCGCCCAGACTCTAGGCTTAGCAACCAGCACTGTTCGACAGGGAAGCGTTGGACGGGCGGACCACTCCTTCGGGATGTTAACGACCGAGCGAAACAGGAAGGGTGCGTCGTTTATTTGCACTTGCGAACAAGTCTCGGCTGTTCTGCTGAATATTTTACTTAGTTTCGGAAATGTGCTGTCCCACCTTGCTCGAGAAAATTGAGATTTGGATTTTACATAAAAAAACAAAAAACACGTTAATCTTGTTTTTTTTTGTTTTCGGAAGGTGGCTGTGAATCTTAATTATGATCATTCTCGATCATTTTTACAAAAAAATCGATTTCAACCAATTTTGGATTAGTTCACAGATTTTGTTAATTCATTAGGGCCTATAAGTCACGTAGCAATAGAGCGATCTCACTGTACTTCATCTCACCCTCGTATGAGGGGTATTCACTGGACGCCATATTTGAGGGCGATGTTTAGAGCGCATGCTCAGAACGAGCTCACATTAATAGGCTGCTAAGACCGGCAATCTTGATGGCGCGGAATGCACTTTGCAAAAGAACTGTGGAAGCTCGCCGTGAACACGCGCTCAGAAGTCGCGCACACAGCTATGGCCGCCAGTGAATGCTCCCTATGGGCTATTGTTAGCCGCGCATGCTAAAAGCGCGAACTAGTAGCTTTGGATGAAGTTTCGGCGGCTGGACAAGAGCTCGTGCGGCGAGTGCTGCAGTCAAGGCAATCAAGGCTAGCCGCTCGCGCTTGCACAGCGTTTGTTGTTAGTCCATGCTAAGGTGAGACGAAGTCTGGAGCGTTCCACGTATGCGTGAAGCCGCCATAACTGTAGTTCATACGAGGCAGGCGCTACTGCACGAAACAGTTCGTACTGAATCGTGCTCTGCTCTCGCTCAGACCTTCGGCGGGGTTATCGCGCGTGCAGAAAGACCTCTGCAATGCGTAGTGGCAGTGGTGACATAATAAAACTGACTGCGAGATCGGTCTGTTTCTCGCGCTGCGAACTTGGGGCGATGATGTTCAGGTTGACTTGCTCCGACCGTGATGGAGCACCTTGAGCTACCGTCGTGGACCGGGAGATCGTTGATGACGTTTTTCGCTGGAGGGCTGGCGATCGACGAAGATGCAGAGACGAGACCGACTCTTCATTGTAGGACTACAAGAACGTTAGGACTTTACTCGAACAAAAAACGTTACAGAAAAGGAAATGCTTACAGGCTGCAAGTAACTGCCGCGCAGGGCTTATAGGTTGCGTGTGACGCTTTAGAGCCGGGTGTCCTACCGCGTACGGTGAGGACGGCGACTAGCTTGTAAACGCGAATACAAAAACGCTGTCGCGCACGACAGGTATCGCGTTGCACTGCGGGAGCTGAACGTACGAGGGGTCAAACACGAGCCCGTTCCAAAACTCGAAGATTTGCTACTCGGTCAGGGGTCAAGACAGCTTGTCCGTAGCCCTGGACGTCCCATCAGTGCCTTTAAAACATTCAACTGAACCCATGCGTCAACGAACGCTAAGCGAATCACGAGCAAGATCGCGGACCCCATGTGAGGTCATAACATTTTCTTCTTGGTTTGAAATTCAAGGACCCGAACCTTAGTCCCGTTCTGCTTACATGCCGGAAAATATATACGGGTCCGTCCGCTTACATGCCAAAGAAATTATACGGGTCCGCTAAAATCGCGAAAAAGGTGCCTCGCTGGGCGATTTCATCCCACCACAAAGTGTGTCTGGACGTTAAAAAGCCAAAAATTGAAGCGTGCCAGACGCAGACGAAATTTTGTTTTACGTATCCCAACGCGAACCTTAGGGTCAAATTGTCCGCGAAGCTTTTAGCCTGTAGTTTACGGAAGGACCTGACAGACGCTGACAAGTACTACCCGGCATTCCGACCTCCGGCCTGTTGGAGCCACGTGCTGTTGTGGGAAAGGCACCCCTATGCAACGCGGAAACACGAGATGTAGCGCGTACGATGCATACACAGCGTAAACGGCACGCGCAGTTGCGCGTAATGCACAAAAACTGAGGCGCTAGAAAAAAAAAAGAAAAGTAAAGAGAAAAGCCATTACGGCTGTACACGGAAAATGGGGCCGTCTGGAAACCTTCTCTCAGTTGACCGGTAACCAGGGAACCACTTGGCGGTCTCTACCCGACGCGGTGTTCCAACGCAGCACATAAACATTGAGCGCTTTCGGGTCAAACCCGCAACGACAGATACTTGAGCACTCTGCGGTTTTTCCAAGATGGAAGCTACGAACGAGGTCTCAATTCTTAAAAAAAAAAAGTATAAACGACGCGAGAAATCGGAACCCTGTGACTGAGAAACACAACTGTCCGCGCAAAAACAAGATGGCGGCGTCTGCTGCATCGGCGATAGGCAGAGTAAGCGACGCACTACCGTTTCGGAACGCAGTGGGACGTGCCCACGCATAATCGTAGCATCAACTATTGTAGGAGGGCAAGTTGAAGTGTTGGAGCTGACTTTCTAACGATCGCAGCCCCTGTTTCAGCCCGTCGTGCAAGTCTGTGCAGCCGCGAGCCCAGTCATCGTTGACGCAATGGTTATGCGGCTCCTGACGTCCTTCCCGTTTGCAGTTTTGAAAGCGTTTATATTTTTGTTTTGGTTTTACCGAGATAAAAATAGCCACGTAGCACGTATTAAAAACGTTCCCAAACGCCAGAAAGGATCCCATTCTGTTTTCGCTCTGTCTGTGTCCTCCTTTACCCTGTCCGTTGTTTTTTGCGCTGTTTTTAACCTTTTAAGTATGTTTTTTATACTTATATTCTTCAAGATACACATTTCTCTTTCGCAAGAGACGCAACATTTTAGGACAAGCCGCGAACGTCTTGTCTGCAGAGTAAATTCGCCTCACCTCGACGCGGTTCGAGGTGATCTCAAGAAGTTTGTCGAAGTATAAACAAATTAAGAAAATAATGCTGTAGCCGGAGATGATGACGTAAGATCAGAGCCTATATTCAGTATATTGTGCATCTAAGAAATCCTGTTCTCTCCAACAGACAAAATGATTTTAAGTGGAATCTTTCCTATCAGGATCAAAATAGCTAGAATTGTACAATTTATAAAGGAGAAAGCGAAAAAACATTAACAATTATAGACCGATATCGGTTTGTCTATAGTTATTAAAATATTTGAAACTATCATAAATATTAGGCTAGAGGGCTTTTCATCTAAAAACAATATCATACCCTCGTGCCAGTATGGATTTCAGATACATAGGTCTACAGGGGAAGCCCTTCTTGGCATAAAAAATAAAATAATTCGAACTTTAAAAATAAATTATACACTGTGATAATCTGTCCTGAACTGAAGAAGGCTTTTGGTACAGTACAGCATGAAATAATATTGCAGAAGCTTGAGAGATATAATATTCGTGGAGTAGCGCTACAACTTATAAAGTGTTATTTGACTGAGCGTTTTCAATATGTCACCGTCAATAAAACAGCCTTCTCCAAGGTAAAATACGGCATGGTGTTCCCCAGGGATTCATCCTAGGCCCCTTAATATTTCTTATATACATAAAGTATTTAACAATTATACCCGTTCCGCAGGATGTAATTATGTACACTGATGACTCAAACATTTTTAATGGCTTAACAAAGCATAGTAATGGAAATCATAGAAAGCACTTACCTATTAAGGCTCTCAAAATGGCTACAGATGAATAGAGTTTAATTGAACACAAACAAAACTAAATACGTAATCTTTAAACCAGAAAATAAACGAGGCCCTGAATCCATAAACTAAAAATTTGAAAACTCGATATTGGAAGAAGTGAGCGAGCAAAACTTTCTTGGTGTTTGGTCCTCGGAGGATCTTTCATGGAATAGCCATATTGCCAAACTGAAAATTTGATTTTTGGTAAAGCTATTAGCATTATGTATAAAAAAATTTGTTCCGATCTCGCTACTAAAGAATATCTATAACTATTTATTTTGCTCTAAATTAAGTTACGTAATTTTGGTATGGGGTGCTACCACCACATTAAATTATATTAAATTACCAATTGCGCAAAAAGTTTTAAGCATGTACGAAAACTACACCGGTGATATTTGATTCTTGCACACTGACCCACATTTTATTAAACATAACATGCTAAAGGCCAATCATATATATTATTTCAAACTGCTGCAAATATTTCATAGAAATAATTCTTACCTGAAACCAGGTGATGAACCATCACCAGTATATAACATGCGGCGTCCGAAACGGAAAGTACCTGGTATAAGAACAAACTATGGGCGACAATGTTTTCATTTTCAAATCGCAACAATCCACAATTGCGAGGAGGTCGAAATTAATTATCAAGTTTATATACCGCAGTTTAAACGAAATATTAGAGAGTATCTTGTTTCCAGTGACTTTTTTTTCTTAATGTTCTTTTTTTGATTTTTACTGTATTAAAAATGGTGATTCATTAAGTTCCGGTATAATATGTGAATTTATGTGCAGATGAAGGTTTCTGATTTTCTCTTTCGTGCCTCTCGAACCATATTGTAAATTTTTACATGTTTGCATGCGTGCTTTTTTCAGTTTTAGGGATATTTCTTGATTGTGTTTACCTTACTTTTTTCTGTATGTTTTTGTTTTCTAATTTTCATTTGATATGTTTGTTTTACATTTACGTGTATTTGCTTTGCACTTTAATTTTTTTCTTCATTGCAGAACCATGTTGTAAAATAATTGCTTGTACCATTTTTTGTGCTTTTTTCGTGCTTTTTGTATAGAATTTTATATAACCTATTGAAAGGTTTGGTTGTGTGTATCTTGTTTTCAACTAATTTGTTGTACGCCAAGATGGGGCTAACACCTTGTCAGGCTTCACGCCTTTTTCCTTAAGTCCCTCTGCGGACCGAATCTACATCAACAAATAAAGGATGCTAGAAATGAATGAAAGCCGGAGATCCCACTTGCAAAGGTGTATACCAGGGGTGGCTAGGCTGACCCTGCCTAAGAGCCGCAAAATAAACTACTAAACTCCCAAGAGCCGCCTGGAAGAGGAAAGGCAGAAAGCGGGTGGGCCGGGTGCGGGGGGCGGGGGGATTTCTCTTATAGCAAAAAAATGAAATTTGAACTGCTTTAGAACTATCGGAATCAAACGCAGTCCAACTGCAGGTAAGGTAGCAGTAGCAAGACTACCAAACCGGAACTTGTCTTTCAATTTAAACCGCGTTCCATTCCTCTTCTTGGGAAAGTGCTCGTGTGACCGGGAGGGAAGGAGGGGGGGGGGGGAGGTTTATTAGGTAGTCGCAAGCCGCACTTCAACACGACAAAGAGCCGCAGCTTGGCCACTCCTGGTGCATACTATAGAACTGACGAGTGAAGGGAAGGCGTCAACAGAAAGTAAAGCGCAGTTAGAGACTTGCAATTTATGGTAAAAGATGCGTAATAATAAAAGTAGCGCTAAAAGACGACAAGCAAGTAACCTAAGTGAAGAAAAAGCAGTGTAGTATGCCCATTTGCTTACTTGTTTGTGGTCATCTTACGTTTTTTCTTTCTAGCGCATAATCTGACAAGCTTAGCTTTAAAGGGGCGATGCAACGATTTTTGTAGTTTGCGCTAATACCACTTAGAACGGATCCCTGACGTTAATGACCTGTGAAACACCCGTTCCGTTTTTCACCACACGCGATCAAAGTCACAAAACAAATTAGAAAAGAAAAAGCGAGCATCGTTCACCCCATCAACTTGCAGCCAGAACAAGCGGCCCCGTGATCTGGAGCCGATTATATGCCGCCAATGTTGATCCTTGCCACGTGCTGGGTTGGCAAGGCACAGGACACGCGCTGAGTTCCGGACATTGTTATGGTTCGGCTGTTGTCGTCATTGCAGCGATTGGACACAGGACACACGAACCGAAAGCTTCTCGAGCTATCGATTATTGCGAGTCCAAATCGAGTGCCCACGCATGGCTCGGGTCCAATCTATGAGCCGCCTTCAAATATCGTCACTGGAGGAAACTGCGATCCCCCAGTTATGTCATCAAGTTTCGCGAAGGAGAGATGAAAAGAAAACTCTCGCTTTTGTCCTTCAAATTACACCGTAAAACGAAGTTTATCGGCTAGTGGCGTTGCGTGCGAGTATCCTTGAGTCCCACTAGTGCCAGTATGCTCGTGTAA
>JAZHYW010042280.1:10000-15563 GCA_037355805.1 Ixodes ricinus | reverse complement strand
GTTTCAGAGCGACCAAATCGTTGCTTTGAACACTCAATGAAGTTTGTAGTACCTCGCGAGTTTTGTAGCGTTGTGGCACGCATAAATTTGATGTACGCACTTCTGGAGGCGATCCTTTTTACTAGCGGATTAATCATCTTTTTCAGTTTTTATCAGGCAAGTACTTTGCGTGGCTCAGATCCACTACTTATGATATCGCTGGACATAATTACAAAGTGTCTGAAGAAAATGGGATGCTACAGTGCCGTGGACTGCTCGGACAGCGCAAACAAGGTTCTAAAATGTACCGATTCCCGCAAGGGAAAGAAAACCGCCCGAGAAGCAAAATCTGGAGACCCAGAATGAAGAGGGCTAACTGGGAAACCGACACTCAGGTTCTCGCCTCTGCGAGGTAAGTTTATTCCGTTTATAAGCTATACTCCGTTTTACCTAAGGTGCGAGTCGAAGCTCAAGCTTAGGAGCGCGAGCAGGCAGCGTGGAAAGCGAAACGCCCGCACTGCACGAGCCCGCGTGCGGTCAGGGAACGTGCAAATCATTGGGTTCGCGCGCTGACTTCGCTCAGCATCCTAGGTGAAACGGAGTATATAGCTTATAAATCGGAATAAACTTACCGCAGAGGCGAGAGCCCGAGGTCGGCTTTCAGTTAGCCCTTTCATTCTGGCCTCCCAGATTTTGTTTCTCGCTGGCGGTTTTCTTTCCTTGCGGGAATCTGTACATTTTTATAACCTTTTCTTTGTCGCTGTTCGAGCAGTCCACGGCACTGTACACTCCCATTTTCTTCAGACTGTATCGTCTGCACGTACTCAACGACCATTTCCGTCCGAGTCTTTTCGCTCTAGGCTGGCTCTATCGAGAGTTCTACGCTACGTGTCTGCTACGGGCAGCGAGTCGGCGCGACACTGGAAGGCACATCATGGCGGAACAGAAGATCGGAGCGCGACGCCCTAGCTGCCAGACTGCTCGGGCGTTGTTGCCAGACTGGCGGCTGGATCAACAGACCGCCGAACTCTCCCAGTATAAAGGCTCTGGCCGCCACCCCACGGGCACTTCGAACGGCTCGGTTGTAAAGCGCTGACGCTATTCGCGACTCCAGCGAACTAAAGGGGCGCGCTGGTCAGGTAAAATGGCGGACGAAAGGAGGTCGTTTTCGTCGTTCAGCACGCGGACCACCATAAATATTTTGCACTGCAGCGTAAAATCGGAGTTAGATATGAAAGCAAAGCGTTTCTTCAACGATAGTAACCTTCTAGTCAGTGCGTAGGAATGACACGGCGGAAGCATACAAATAATTACTGAAAACGATGTTTGTTTCTATGCTGCCTATACGAGAACCAAGCAAAGCGATAGCAGACGACGATGAGTCGAAACGACCTCCTCTCTGAGCTTCTCGGCGTTGCCGCTACGCGGCGTCGATTTCGCTGGAGTCGCCAATTGACACCACCACAACGCTAACAACGCCACCAAGGGCAAAGCTCATAATCCCGCCAGCCTTGCTACGTCCCGAATGCGGCAATCTTTCTTTCTGTTTTTGTTTGCGCTGGATATCCCATGACGCATCGCGCTACCGTTCGCTTCTCTTCGGAGCGCTTGCTCGAGTGCACCGTTTGGAACGAAAAATAGAGCCAGTCGTTCAAAATACAAACGTTCGATTATGATTTACCGTTATTATCCGTCACGCTTGACTCATTTCCGAACAAAATTTGAATATTTCAATTTTTGTTTCCGTACCCTTTAAGTAACCACTAGGCATAATTGTAATATCGATACATTAAAGTATTGTTAAAAACAGCTTTTTAATTTGACATCAACTTTATAATTGTAGGACACATAAAAGTCAGACCAGAAAACGTTCATTAAAATGTATTGGGTTCCGCCACACCTCTTGACTGAAGTCATCTTGTGGTTACATAAAAAATAAAATTATAAACCGTCAAAAAGCACCAAAACGTTATGCATGGTGGGGCTGCACCTCAAGTAGCCGGTGTCTTTTAAGTAGGAGAATTCTTTTTTAGAGTATTCGTTTCACCCAAACAGACAGATCTTTGTAGTAGATGTTTAACTTCACGTGTGTGTGTGTGCTTTTTAATTTCTCAACCGTTTTCAACTGAGTTGTTTTGAAGTAAAAGTGGTTCCGAACACGCCATTAAGGTTTAGTGTGTAGAGCTGAAACCGCGAATAAGTGTAGCATTAATGAAAATGTCAAATATTTCCAGTGGGTTACTCGTGCCTCATCATATATGAACTAGATGTTGCTGCAGTAGGTGAGGGGCTTTCCTCCAGCAGTTTTATTGTTTGGCCTAAATAAAATTGCATAGCATTATTAGTGTGTCCGTTGTTATCTTTCTCCCTGAAAAATATGCGCCAGCTTTAAGTAAATTGCGTTATTAAATCCGCAGGCTCTAAAATTGAGATTTTATTGAAATCGAATTGGTCCTGAAGCTAAATACCATGAAGCTTTTCTCACGCAAACTGTCACCCTTCACAGGTTTTACATTTTCTTCTACTAGTGCAGCATCTAACACTGGACAGCCGGATTCGAATGCTTGCTGTTCCTCCTGTTTTCCTCAGTTGTCAGCGAGTCCAACTGTAGGGAGTTTGGAAGCTGAGGAGGCTTTTTGGGGGACCTGCAGCAGCGCTTCTTTTAATCAGAAATGACAACTCATTAAACGGTGTATTTTCCCGAGTACCCAATGATGGAATAAAGAAAGAATGTCAGGAAAAGGTAGAAACATTCCAAATTATAGTACTATTGCTGCGCACATTTTGGGCAGTTCACTAGATTTCACACAGTGCAACGGGGACAATTCAGCAGTTTTCTTTGCTACCATACACAACTATTTCCAGTGATTGTGCATCTTCTAAAAATAAAACATTAATGCATACATGTATGAACTGTATATTAATTCACGAAGCAGTTACATTTATGTAAGCCAATCCTGTACCACGAGCACTTCAAGGCCTTCAGACTTAGGGCCTTTAAGCATCTGCGAACCAGCCCATGCACGAGTGGCACGCGCCAGAGTCAAGGTCAGCAGCTAATTTGCCCGACCGACCGAACGCCTTGATATAAATGCCATTTCAAAGGCCTGCAGGACGGGATGTAATATTCTCCTAAATCATGAACATGCAAGGAACAGAATTCCAGCGTCTGAAACACTCACGTCGCCGCTTCACCCGACCCCTCGCAAGATTGCCTTGTGTCGTGTGGACGAACGGGGGAGGTTTATCGGCGGAATTTCCTCCGCCGATAGCTTTCGGGATTTGTAACCCAATTATAAAGGTAAAAGTGACAAGCAGGCTTATAAAATGAACGTGAAGCACGTCAATATCGGCATAACCCAGCGTTTTGTACACCGGGTAAACGAGGTCCCGCTCCTCGAAGTGCTTGCGGCACACAACGCCAAACCAGGAAACCGGTGCCGGGAAGCGAGCCGGACGCGAGATCGCGGAGCGGAGTCCTCTTCCTGACGTCACGGTACACCTCACCCAATCGGGGCGCGGCGACCGCAGCGACGCTTGTGTTCGCTCTCGGGGCTAATACTTCGCTTCAGCTTCGGTCCAGACGCAGCCGATGCTACAAGCGCGAGCTCCTGGCTTCCAGCGTCCCTGCAAAGCACGCGCGCTCGTGCAGTACAGGCACTGTCATAGCCCTCCTTTATACTGGAAATGCCTGCCCAATGGTTTCTTTGTCGTCGTCGCGCCTACTTCACATATTTGCTGCTAGGGGCGCCAAAACCCCATACAGAAATGCAGACGACGCTTGTCCGCTGTCTGCTGCTACAGTTCACTGTAGCTAGCGTAAGCTACGTTATCACGTTAAGTTACGTGATAACGTACGTTTTCTATGTTAGGTTACGTGGTAACGTGACCTTACGTGATCAAATAGGTCACTTGATCACGTAATTTTTTTGTAACACGAGTAACTTCTTTCGGTCGTCATTCCACCCGCAGAGCTCTATAGCCGGCATAGCTCAATATCACGAGGCTGTCTGTGGCTCGTGGCACGCACATCGTGACGCCACACGTACATGCGTGGTCATTTCATTCCATTGATTGATCGTGGGCACTTCAGCACCTTGTACTTAGCCCTGACTCCTTGTGCTAAGTTTTTAAGTCGCATCATATATCCTTACTGTTGTGTGCCTATGTGCAACTCGAACTCGCGAGTGGCACTCCCTAGTGGTCATTAAGCAGGCTTCTATTTCTCCTAGTGATTCCCTCCTCAGGAACCAGGACAGGGTAAGACTATACTATCCAATAGAGAATCTAGTGAGGGTGTTGTATGCGCTGAAGGACTTCGTAGAGATTTAACTGAAAAAAACGAAATATGCTGAAAAAGCCTTTACATGCAGCTGTTGAGACTGTGGTGGATACACTTATTCACCATGGGGCTCTGAAATGTGCAAAGGCAGAGAAATATGTCACTCGTTACAAAGATTTCCTGCAACGTCTGTGTACTAAGCATTTCAGGTCAATTTTCACAAACTACTCGGCGTCCGTGACTGACAAGCTTGACCCGAAGAAGATCTTGTCCAACAAGCCACTATCTTGGAAGTCGTTAAAGCTCTAGAACTGCGTACGTGAAAACAGTGCGGACCACAAGACACCGGTCAAAAACATCAAGGCGCTGTGCGCTTAAAAGAACAAATTGAAAATGTATCTCAAGATCTTCTGTCAGAGTGCTTCCGACGGGTGCGCAGGTTTTCGGTCAGCGGGGACTCGTTCGCGGTCTTGAGAAAAACCACTTGACTGCCGCATGGGGTCCGCGGGCCGAATGTTTTCCGGCTCTGCTACAGAAGCAATAAAAACGCTCAGTGGTCGCTGTTTCAACGTCGTGAAGGTCCGCCAGCCTGTCTGTCTCCTTTTTAATTTGCATTGACTATTTCTGTTGTCGATGGGACAAGCACCAGGGTCTGGTAACATTTTAGCGTAGAAACGAAACCAAGACGTTAAAGCTAAAAGAAGGGTATAAGACTTCTTTTATATATAAAATCTATACTGACGGTGCCCTGCGTTGCTATGTAGCACGGGTTACGAATGTATTCAATTCACAAACGGCATCAAAGCGGACTGTAGCAGCGGGCAGCGAAGAAGAGTCGTCTGCATTTTTGTATGGGGTTTTGGCGCCTCTGGTAGCAAATATGGGAAGCAGGCGCAACGACGACGAAGCATGGGGAAGCCAACCATTGGGCAGGCATTATCAGTATAAAGGAGGCTATGGCAGCTGCGGCTCGTGCAGTAGGCACGACCTGGGCCACATGCTCGCGCTTGTAGCATCGGCTGCGTCTGGACCCAAGCTGAAACAGAGAGTATAGATACGGTTTACTCCGTCTAGAAGATGTACTAACAGCGCCCCCTAGAGAATGTTGGTGCTCATAACTGGGCCCGTGTTTTCGGAGTTAATTTTTCGTGAAATTCAGAGGGTGTTTTAGGAGTTTATTTTTTAGCTGAAATCCGGTGTTTATTGGAGTTTATTTTCGCAAATTCCCACCTCCGAAATTCGGAGATTAATTTCATGGTGTTTCCTACTAAAAACATAATAAATAATAACCGGATGCAAAGG
>JAZHYW010042280.1:0-5000 GCA_037355805.1 Ixodes ricinus | reverse complement strand
GCGCGCAAGACGTGCTGTTGTGCAAGCATTCCAAGCAGACAGTATCAGGTCAGCTCCTTCTTGCACCACGCACAAACTAGAAGTTTTAAAATCTTCTCACAAAAGAACAACGTAACCATGCATCTGTTGTGGCGATACGGTCTTTTGGCGAAAAAAGCGGAGGTTTTAATTGTTGGCCTTCATTGCGACTCTGAAGCCTTTACGTTTGACGGAGCGATCGATGTCTGTAGTGACACCATAGTCCCACGAAGCGCTTTTGCGACCACCTTTCATCTTACTAAACTGATTTATTTTAGGAAGCTTTTGCAAACTTTTTAACTCGTCTCCACGTTTGATAACGTCAGCAGGTTCATGTTACTCTTTTCCAGCAACACACTGTGGCTGTCAGTTGCCATTTTTTCAGGTTTAAAATTAAAAGAATAAAATGGTGGAGTTCAGCGATTCAAGGAGGAATTGGCTAATATTTTCGGTCGAGGAATTGAAATGAATGGAATTGTTCGAAGCTCTAATTCCCCGGAATGGAATTGAAATGGAATGGGCGTGCCCCCTCCACAACACTGACTAGCTGTGTTTGGAGATTTGTAGTTTTCTCTTGTCCCACTTGCTCCCCTTCTCCAGGTATTTGTATCGCCAAGAGCTAGACATTTGGCTAGCTCGTGCCCCGCGGCGGGCGTTAGCCCCACTGGTTGGCCCCTACCGTTAGCGGCGACCCAGGTGATCAAACTCTAGATGGCTCAGATCGGGGGCTAAACAGCCCGTGGCCCAAGTTCACCCTGAGTATCTAAGCTGCATGCTGCAGATGCGAGGAATTCGTTTTTGCCGGAAACTTTTAGAGCCGTCTATGAGGAAAAAGGCTACAAATCAATCGCGGTCGTATCCTATGAATATGCGTGAAGACGCAGTAAAGTATCACCTGTTAAATATGTACACTGTTATATTCTAGCTTACCTTCCAGGAACGAAAAAAACGAAAAAGCTCTCTGCATAAAACGAAAAAAAAAGTTGACAAGCGCTCGTGCAACTTTCAACACGTAGCGGAAAAACAAACATATCTAAAGTTTCGCCTGCTTGCTTTCTCCGCTCTTATGTAGCTTTCTTTCTCGTTCTTTTTCCCGGGACCGCCGATATCAGCGCAAAGGATTCGCCCCGTTCTGCTGCAGTCCATTCCCGCGCGTTCGAACCTAAACTTGGCGTATCACATCCCAGCTCGCTCTCATCACCCTTTCTCCATCCGTTTAGCGGCGCATATCTTATTTCACATTAAATCTGACGGTAGTAGACACCACGATCTGATAAAGACAATCAAGCCACTAAGAAGGTTAATCCTCACGGCACTCCTCGCCCTTGTGCATTTGCCATCCAGTGCTGAACGAATCCCGCTCAATAAATGCTCCGAGATCGTGATGTCTTTTTTTGTACGTGATTGATATAGCTATTAATGAGAACTGCACAAGGATGATAAGCGCCGGAACGATGAACGTTTTGCACTGCGTCGAACAGATGCGGCGAACTACCGTCGAACTTGGCCCGGCAGCACAATCAATTCGAGGCCGGTGCCACCGAGACGCCGTTCTAACGTTGCGCGTATCTATAGCGAAAGCCGGAGTGCGAAATTCGCCGCTTGTTTACTGCTTTCGTTCTCCACGGGTTCCGCCCTTTATCGGTCGTGCGATCTCGCAGCGTTTTACTATTTGTGCATTAGTCTTAGGTTAAATAAATGACATATTCAACGCTATTTTTTGTAATAGAAGATGCCCAACAGATCACAGACTCAAAACGCAGATGAATCTAGCAGTGCGGTAGCAGCAAGCTGTCCACGTTAAGTATTCGGTTATTTTTCAAATAAATATCATTTTTGCAAAACATGGATAATATATCGGAGAGTAATGGAAGAGGGAAGAGGACGGAAGAAACGCGAGAGGCAAGCACTGCTCAGAACGACGCTTTAAAGAGTGAGGAAATCGTTTCACTCAAACCGTCAGTCGTGTGGCATGCATACCGTCCAAGCAACGCGACTCGATTACCTCAGTTGTGAAACTGGGAGGGGGCACACCCCTTCGCTCACCTCAGTCCTCATCCCGTAGTTTGAAGCGCCATCTAGACTTTTGTTTTAAAACTTTGTGTTCCATAGTGAACGGTGGAACGGCATCTAGACACTGTGCTTCTAACCGTAATGATTTCCGTAGAATACACTGCAGTTCCCATTGCAGCCGTCTGGACGCGTCGAACGAAGGGAGGCGAGTCGAGAAGGGAGAAAGAACGAGGGGAGAGGGGTCTGGGTGTGCATTGCCAGTGCATGCAGTGTCGGTGAGAAATTCCCTAACTGAGCTTATCATAATAATATTGCCTCCAAAGACTACGCTGCTGAAATTGTGACGACATGAGGTAACACAGCATCTAACGTCACTATGGGCAGGAGTTACGACGCGTTTTTTTGTGCGCAATTTTATATACGGTTAAAATACGCAAAAATACTTCATTTCATATTTTAGAAAAATTAGGCTTGTTGAAAATTTCTTCATTTAGACGAGACTCTATAGTAATTCTCGTTAAGACTAAAAGCAATATGATCCACAAAACCAATATATAAAGAGTATATTATGAGATTTCAGTTAATTGGCCTAGTTACCATAACGATTATGCCCACATTTAGTATATGCTAGCCTGATAAATACATGGTGAAAAATGCGTTCATTTAACCATTCTTATTCGTGCATTTTATAAGTACGTTTCAATTCAGATTAAAGACCCTGTATAATAAACAAATTGTAGCTTACTTCTGTATTCGAAACGAGAATTAAGATTTGAATTTAGACTAATCATCACATACAAGATGGGAAAAAAATCTGAAAAAATAACGATATTTGTCGTGAGAGCATGCTGAATCCGTAAAATTTATTACCCGATCTAACGTGATTGCCATAACAAAATTACGTTAAAAGTATGAATCTTGGTGTGAATCCTGCTGCAGCTTACCCATATCTGTGGTGCAAAGCTTCGGATGTGAGGAGGCACAGGAAGACAGGTAGTTCGCTGCCAAATGAAGAAATAAGATATCAAGTTTAAATGGTGAACTTGAAGCGCATAGAAAAAAAACAGCGCACAAGATGCTCCTGCCAAGGTCATGCCAGCGTTGGAGTATGTTTCAGCTGAATGAAAGGCAGGACATTACCTAATTACCGAGGTAAAACTGCGAAGCTAAGCGATCAAACCGAGTTTCAGACTAAAAGAGAATAGAATATCGAGCGCGCGCGAACGTGATGGTGACGACTGAAAACGAACGAGCCCTTTCTCTTTTTCTAATCAGACTCTCTGCAATGCTCGGGTCACTGCATTTTATCTAACGGGCTGAAAAAAGATTGAGTTGCGTGTATGTTTATACTGCCTAGAACTTGGTCTGCCTCAACGGGCGACGAGTCTCCAAGCTGTAGATGAGAAATTTAGCCAGTGCAGTACAACCGCTAGCTTGGGGTCTTTAACGTGCACCACGCAGTAGTGATATATGACCGCACGCCGGTACGATGATGATCCAGATCGAAACGGGCACGGGTAGAGATTGAGCCCGGGCTTCTGGGTTCTGCAGCGCGAGCATTCGCTCCATGTGCTCCAAGCTGTTGTGCGCTAGCCCACTCCGCCAACGATCCCCCTCTGACGTGCTGCATAAAAGCACAGCTAGTGACTAGTGTATTCAGGTACTGTATTCTCATTATATAATGCTTTGTCGACAACACGCTCACTCTAGCTGAGTTTCTTCTGATTCGCCACCACTTCATTGAACGGAAGATGCCACGAGACATGCCTACGGACACGATTATCATCATAGTGTTGAATCGCCTTCATAAGTCATCATTTTATAAACAGCCAGCTTCTGTTGCAACACTCCGCTATGGTGGTCAGATGGGGACCTTTCGGTGTCGGCGAACGAAAGGAGGAACCGCGGGTCGAGATGCAGCGGTGTCGCGGGCGTGGACACTGCGATGCTGCCTCGTCCGCTGCGATTCGGGCGCTTTTTTCCGCGCAAAGAATCGGGTCTGATCTGCGCTCACTAAAATACTCCTGCATGTTAAACTATGTTGATATTGAACCTACGATTCAGGTATCACAAACATAGACCTGTCCACGCAATTGAAGAGGGAAGGTTTCGTCCCTTCATTTACAGCCGAAACGTACCCAGTGGGGCACTCGGGAACAGTAGCAGAATGTTTGCCTTTTTCCTATCGCGGTAGTCTGGACGCATGGGGCATATCTTTCCTAGAAGAGCACCAGAGCCGAGCACTTCAAGCGACGCCAACCGGAATATGCATGTATGAATGTGTGTATTTATGCGGCGCTTGCTCTTTGCAACGAGCGTCTGCAAAACAGACACGCCCCCCCCCCCCACCTAAAAAAAAAAAAAAAGAAGAAAAAAAAATGGAGTGTTCTTGCTGCTGGAGTTGCCTCGCTGGCGCTCCTCGTAGCTAATGGGCTGAAACAGCTCGTCAGATCTCCCGAGACTCGTGCCGTTGAGAACTTCCTGAAGTCTCTCCTGAAGCCTGTCTGCCCGTCTTCTTTCCGTCTGGAACTGCCTCTTCAATTCCTTTATCACAGGCAATCCTCTCTTCTCCTGCATCTTGCGCTCCTCGATGTTGCCTCTTTAGCTCTTCCTTCAGCTTCTTTGCTTTCTCCTTGAAATCGCACTTCTGATTGTTTGACATCTCCAGATGAATGGAGAGATCCTTTACGGTGTCGTCCAGTTGCGACTTGAGCTTGG
Organism: Ixodes ricinus; assembly: GCA_037355805.1. Lineage (NCBI taxonomy): Eukaryota > Metazoa > Arthropoda > Arachnida > Ixodida > Ixodidae > Ixodes > Ixodes ricinus. Next base: position 251 of record JAZHYW010042280.1, on the reverse strand, counting down.
TGCAGTTGTCCGAACCTTGCCTTGTTTTGCACTGCTGCAGGTCATCTTTAGAGTCCTCAGTGGCTTTCTGTAGCATGTCCACGCGTTCATGCGCCTCAGCCTTGAGCTGAAGCACCTCCTCCTGAGAGGGCAGCAGACGCTTGTACAGTGTCAGCGCCGCTTCGGTCCCTATCACCTTCACCGCACGCTCCTGCTCAACAAAAAGTGCTTCGTTCGACAAGTGTAGCTTCTCCTCAAACTCCTGCCACATT
>JAZHYW010042279.1:0-38228 GCA_037355805.1 Ixodes ricinus | reverse complement strand
ATAAATAAGATAAATAAATAAATGTGTTATACGATAATCGACCTATATAATTTTCTTCTGCAAGAGTTCACGCCTTCTAAGAGAGTTTGTAAAAAAATTCATTAATGCCCTTTCTCTATGTTGATAGCTCTGGTACTGATCACTGATCATACGTATGTCCAAGGCTTCTAAATCTCTAATATTTCGATAAAAACTGGGCACAGAGCAGACATTAGTCCGATTTAAATAAGCACCTTGGCCAATAGCTTGCACCGCTTAAACAGAAGGCGAAAGGGAAGCTCGCATTAATGATTTGGGAAAAAGGTAACGCCGCCGGCGGCATTAATAGCACAAAGGAAATACGGACCACGGGTACTTTAACAGTACTTTTAGGTTCTGCGTCAAGAATAGTTTTCTATCATATTAACATTTAAAGCGAGAGAATAAGTGATACAGTGTGTTTTTCCTGCATAATTATGTTCGCTGCTTTGAAACGCCTGAGGAGTTCGGAAACAAAAATTAGATGGTATTCAATTAAGCCTCTATGTTACCTTTTAAGTGTCCTTAGCAAAAAAAGATTTTTCCTATTTGCGTTCGCAGGTATAATAACTTCCTCGGAAATTATACTAAACACACGTTCTCGGTACATAACACTTAAGAGCACAAACAGTCCAGTCCTGCCGCCCGCTGTTAAAACTTAGGATGCCAGAAGAGCCAAACCTTTCTTACGCAGCCTTCATGGGGCCTTTATAAAGTCAATTCCTGCGAGGGTGTTGCTGATCTCTACACAGGACGATATAACCTGTATGAGCACACACTATCCTAATGATTTACGAATATTTTCAACGGGAAAAAGGCGGATGACGAAGACCACAAATACATGGAGATGAAGGACGTCGGAAACCATGGACGGGTATCATTTCCGTACTGAGGCATTTCGAAAATCCCTTACAACTATTTGATCAGATTACGGCAAGCTCTAAAAATTTGGCATCTATACTCCGAACAACTAGCGCTACTTTTGGGCGGAGAGATACTGTTCGGTTATGCGCAGTTTATTCTTTTAAAGGCGAATTTTGTCGGATATTAGGGAGCTTTAGTAGTCCGTTTCTGCAGCCCGCTAAGCACCCGGACAGCGCTCCGTAATCCGCCACAAGACCTTGAACTATGCAGACAAAGCTGGCGGCGCGCATGCGCAGCTGTGGCGTTTTCTTTACGGATACCGTACCGGAGGAGAGAAGCGATCTACTACAACTCCCTATTATAATGAGCGCGTTTAGCGTACCGGTAAAGCCGACGCGCAACACAAATAATAAGGGGCCCACGAGCCCAGAAATCACAAAGAATTTTTAAAACGCTTTAATTCGCAGTATTCATTCTTTTAAGTGCCATAGAAGACACCTTCTAACCTAAAATATTGTATAGCAGAAACCTTCCCGCTGTCGGCAGGTAGAGAAAAATATTCGGTCCATTCGTATATTCACTTACTGTTTAATGTCCAGTTCTCCTTCTTTTTCAGCGGCCATTTTCAAGTGTTCTGCTGTTTTCCTGGCACAGTCAGCGATCAAGGAATTCATCTGTAGCAAATGGTGTTGCATTGTAAATTCTGAGACACCATCACTCCCGTCTCGAAATAACAAATTCTTGAGATTCCCAACAATCACGGACATGATCCACTTGCGCCATCTACCTCCAGACGCCAACACCCGTAGAAAATTCAATGGTCAAATTTGTTTTCTTGTTATAAAAAAAAGGAGGGCACAGTTACCACAGCGCCTCCAGCCATGGTGTCTTGATGGACATTGACATCGCCTCGACACAAAAAGAGAGTATATAAAAAGAGTGGAGGGTGGTTCCGAATGCGATTAAAATTCTGCTTAGTTTAAATGGGAAATCTCGAAAGAGAGACGAACTTTACAGTATAGAATTAATTTATCCAGACACCTGAAAAATGTAAGCGTTGATTAAAGAGGCCGGGTACCATGCGTGACTTTTTTAGCCAGGTAAATTCACGGTAGTACCATTCAGAAAAGTTCCTGAACGCATTTTGCGCGACATACCTCCACGAGCAGCACCGAGGACCGTACCCAGGTTCATAAGCAAGGTTTATGCTCCTCATGTTGCCTAGTGCACCAACAACCCATGTCGTCGCCATCTTGCATATATATATTCATCACATTATCATGTTCACTAGACGCGGCACCGCGGGCCTCCATGGTACGGGCTGCTGCCTTTCCGTGGTGCCGCGGCTCTCCAGAGCAAAACAATAAAGACTAAAGACTATTCCCTGCTTAGAGTTTTCGGCGGTCCATGCGCCATAGGGCACACAAATGCTTAGACAACACAGATGGTCCTGGGGACGTCCTCAGCTGGTCGAGTCGTCTTCGTCCCGACGAAGACGTCGTCGAGACGTCCTGAACTAGTCGGGACATTCTGGTCCTTTCAAAGACGTCTTGAGGACGTTTTCAGGTTCCCTTATTTAGGAAGACCAAAAAAGACTTCTCCCGAATGATTTTCAATAGTACAAAATGTTTCCATGCCGGTACGAAAAATACGAAAATAAGAATTCGTCAAAAGACATTTTTACTAACACTTTAACTGCGGCCACCGAGGCCACAGGCCTCGGTGGCCGCAATCGCTTTAGCCTTGACATCAGCAGCCAGTCTCACCCGTTTCTCCCGCGCAAATAGTACGTTTCGGGTCCTCGCCGCTGAAAAGCTGTGCGCTCACTACCGGACTCCCCGAGACATGTTCTGTGCTACCAGATCCCCGCGCTTTAAATCTGCGACCGGGCACTCTATAACTACGTCGATTAACTGCCAGGCTTTGTAAGTATAGAGGAGGCCAGGCACGTAGCCAGGATTTCGTTTCGGGGGGGGGGGCACCCATGGCAAAATGCTGTATGAGGGGGAGGGGGGAGAGGAGGTCCCAGCAAAATGGAAGATTTCGGGAGGGGCCCGGGCCCCATGGGCCTCCCCCTGGATACGTGCCTGGAGGAGGCTATGGTTGTTACAAGCGCCAGCTCGAGCCCGAGCTCGCGCCTGTTTCGCCGTTCGTGTTCTTCAGTTTTGATGTTCTGCTAAATGGTTCATTAAACCTAAACCTAAAGTCAGTCACCTCAGAATCATCCCCCGTCAGGGAATCTCATAGCCCTGCCGTTCTACCGGCCCTTCCTGGATGTATCCTACCGCCAAGTAGCAGCCTGATTGTCGAACCACCAACACTGTCGCCTCTACATCAGAAAATCACTACAATTTGCTGCGTCAGCTACCACTACATTTCGGTGCGTCGGCCGCTACTACGTTTTGATGCGTCGGCCCATCCCGTTCTTTCAACTGCTTAACTCTTTCCTGGGCAGAAAAAGAGCCCCTGCGGTTTTTCACGGCGTTCTTCCGCTCGGGATCGTTCAGTTTTTTAGGGCAGTATACGTATAAGCTTCTCAGGTTCTTTGCAGTGTTCCAACGCTTGTGTTCCTTCAGTCCTTTCAAAACAGCAAATAAACCCCTGAGGTTCTTCACAGTGTTCCAACGCTCGTGATCATTCAGTTTACCAGTCTGCCGTGCAAGACGTGGCCTTTCAAACCTTCTGAACTTTTCCCCATGGCTGGTCGCTCTGCCGTACCCGGTTTTGGACTTTACGAAATTTCATTGCATTGAGACATGCTGCCCTACACTCCGTTCGCCCCTCAGCTGCGATTGCAGTGGGAAATACGCGCCCCCGAACAAATCAACCGCCTTCCTTTCATCACCTTACCCGGTTCTAGGCGAGGGTATTAGCGGGAGCGTGATCATGTGGCGAAAGAATGATGTAAGGCTGGTCCATTGAGGACGTAGCGTCCACCCCAGTCTCAGCCTAGGGATAAATGGAATATAGTCAGCGCGCTAGATGGCCGCCCAGCTCCGGCCTCCCGAGAAGGTGGCGTTTACAAGACGGTCGCTGTCTTTATTGGCCTCCTCGCTCGAGACCCTTTGGCGAAGAAGAAGTGTGTACCAGCACGCGCCACGAAGCTTTATCGACGGCTGCCCGTACGCGGAGGAGCTTGCATCTCCTCCATTCACGACCGGTGCTTTCGGTGAATCGCAGTGCTGTGAAATTAATTGTTTCTCTTTCGGTGCTTTCTTCTAAGAATACGTTTTCATCATACATGCCTGTGACCCCAACAGCAGCCGTTTAGCCGAGATTTCCCTCCGATTGCAACTATCTCAAATATGACTAACTTTCCAGTGTTATTAAGTGTTTTTTAATATCATTTCTCATTGACTGATTGTGTATATTGGAAGATAAGTGTCGTGTTCTGATGTTTTTATTATTGTAGTCTCCCTGTAGCTAATGTCAAAAAATATATTAACAAAGTGAGAGCAATAGCTTTTTGTTCTGCTTTAAAGGGGTACGGAAGCGAAATTTTAGCGCCTATTCCTTTGTGTAGACGTGGTCTCCTCCATGACAGCAGCTCACAAACAGCTGTCTTTCTTCCGTAAACGCAAGAAAAGCAATTTTAAAACAAATAAAATGTTTTCCCACTACCACCTGGTAGTTGGGGTCCGAGCTTCGTTGGAATGTCTCGCGTCACGGGCCCATGAGGAGCTACGCCACGCTGCGGCGTGTTTGATGGAGGCGTGCGGGAGTGAGCGGCGCTGGGCGCATTTCTCAGGTCGAGCACACCATACCTCGGGCATTCCCACTTGGGAGAATTGTAACGCGCTGACGATAAAGGTGGCGCCACGTAGTGACGACGATTGTAATTACTGTACCCTTGGCCGTGTATGGGCCCGTAACGTTGCGAGCGTGAAGCCATGGGCAAATACCCCGAGATGCACCGTGCCGACTCGATGGCTGATTTTGAAGCGCTCGACAGAATCCGTCGGTTGGAACGAGAAATATAGCCATCGGCTGAAAATACAAACGTGTGATTATCATTTACGGATATCATCGATCATATTTCACCATTTCGAAGTGTTCCGGGGATATTTCAAGTTTTGATTCTGTACCCCCTTAATGTCTTGCTTGAGGTTTTGTTGAAAAAAATAAACAAGGAAAGGAGAATCTAATAATTTACTTTTACTAGTTTGTTACGGACACTATTTGTACTATTATGAGCGCGAGATCGAGCCCGAGCTCGCGCCTCTTTTACCATTTTCGTTCTTCAGTTCTGATGTTATTCTGCTCTATAATTAATGAAATCTAAACCTAAAAGTCCATCATTTCAGCTTCGCCGCCGGCAGGGTCCATACTGACTGGGAACTCTGGCCACTACTTGTCTCCCATCAGGGTACCCCATCACCTGGCAGCTCTACCAGTCCTTCTTGGATGTCTCCTGTGGCCAAGGAGTAGCCTGATCATTGAACCACCGAACCACCAACATTGTTGCCTCTCCGTCAAAAAATTACTACAGGCAGGCCGGTCAACTTGTGGGGAAGTCGTGTCCAGAGCTGATTCGCCTACTGTTGGTGCTATCCTCTTGAGGTGCCTACTGCTGTCATACTTTGTCAATATTTCATTCACAGTTGTCTCTGGCCACCTTCTCTGCCCCCGCCCCCCAGCAACACACGATTTGAAAATCGAAAAATTGAACACGCTTAACCCACATACACTCGCAAACATAACTGTGAATGAACTATTGAGAATTTACTGCCTCAAGAGTTATGACGCTAGGACTTTCATCCTATCTAAACAAGTGAAATGATCAAACCTAAGTCGAGGTCAAATATAAAATATCTGCTCGAACACCCATTAAATAGAGGCACAAACCTTGCGCAGCTTTCCTGTAGAGAACGCTGGGCTTGCTGCTGGTCGGATTCTCCTCCATTTCTCGACAGGGATGATGCTCATCATGTTGTCCAGAAGCGAATCGTTGAAAGTTATCGCCTGCGCATCAGAATTACTATCACATTCTCATCACTTTAGATGTGATCAAAGGCTAGAGGAGCGAGATACGCGCTTTGAGCGTGCCTGCCTGCCGTGCACCCGCGGTTGTGCAGTGCGAACGTTATACAAGTAAACATGGCAACGTGTGTTGCTTTGGGCACTAGCGCTAGTACGACCCCGCCCCTAGCCATTTGGATTTTGATCAGCATTATATTAATGACTTTCGTACAATAAGGACTCCGGTCTCGCAATCCTGATCATGGCGCCTGGAACGCGTCTGCGACTCGTATGCCTGCCGCGTTCTCGAAGGAGATCACCCTTTTCATGCCCGATAACGCCATAGAAGTGTCATGTCGAGGACCTAGATTGTAGAGAGTGTCCAACTCGAACCGTCGTGAGAGTTTCAAATTAAATGGCGGACGCCTCTTGCGGATATTGGTTGCAAGTGCGCATGCGCTGCGTTGTCAAGTGGCGTGGAGGAAAGGAGGCGAAAAGGCGAAGAGGCTTGCAGACGACCAAAGCCGCTTCCTCCTTCTCGCAGTTCGTAGTACAAACGCGGCCCATGCACCGAGCAGTTGGAAACTCTCTGTAATACAGGCTCTCTATAGTATCGAGCTGTTGCCTGTCGCGACCCTGGCGGAGGAGCATCAGCGGAGACCAACACAGCAGACGATTGTTCTACTGTAGCTCGCTCTCAGCTGGTCAGTCCACGGAAGTTTCAGCGTCAACGAATTGGAACGCCGCAACGAGAGCAACACTTGCATTCACGCGTCTTTTTTTTTTCTGAACTTTTACTACTAATTGCCAGAATTTCCATACGCGACAGCTTGACACGCCGGCTCCTATTATCTAATTTATTTACACAGTATGGGACAGAACATTTGAGGACGCGTGACAGACAGCGTAGTCTGACTGTAACGTTGTGTGTGTTATGAGAAGTTGTGTGTATCGTCCTCTTTATCGGGTCCTTCTTTTTGTCCTACTTCCGGTGTGTCAGGTTTGGTTATGTCTGCAATTCGCCAGCTTGCCTGTACTTTTATACTTCTCTCAGCCTAGTCTTACTTCAGCGACTTACTTGCCCATCAACAATGAAGATATCCGATACAATCTTGAGGCAGTCACTCTTTGTTGCCTATATCTTCACATAAAAACTTTGCCTATACAGTACTGACTTGCGCCGTAATGCCTCTCCCTCGAAAAGTATTTCGATCGACGTTTGTGCCCCCGTAGTTCAACGTACAGGTTACACCCAGATTTGTTTCTTGGCGTGACGATATAGTCCCTTCAGTGGCTAGTTACGCATTCTATGAAGTTATTTCACCAATTTTAAGCGTCTTTTGGTCGTGATCTTTTTTTAATGATTATTCCTTTCAGGGTTGTTTTAAAGTCCCTCGTGCTTTTTGGTCCAGCAGGTGTGAAATTACTGTGAAAGTGATGAATAAAGACTAACTATTATTTGTAGTTTCTCACTCTCAAACTTATCTGTTTAATATAATTTTCGATATACAAATTGACATCAGTGAACAATGCTTGTATTTTGAGAAATGAAAATAAGCACAGTGATTGTAGCAGTGCAGGAGCACGCGGGAAGCTACATGATAAAAGAAAAAAAGACTGTGTCATGTGAATCACCAATAAAAAAAGCCGATGATACATGTGTCATGGCCTGAACAAGACGCTGTCACTACTCAAGCCAACACTCTCAGAAAAAAAAAGGTGTATTCTTACACCCCTTGTCCCATATACGACACCCCAAATCTTTATTTCGACGTACAGCGCGCTGTACGTCGAACTGAAGTTTTGGGGTGTCGTATATGGGACAAGGGGTGTAAGAATATACCTTTTTCTTTCTGAGAGTGAAACCTGTGCATAAACACCATAATTAGAGACTCACGTCCTTCCTCATTCGGTAATGTCTAGTAGAGAGGATAGAATAAAATGTACTCGTACTTAATGCTAACTTACTGTCTGTGACTACATACTTTTGCGAAGCAGCCAACACGGGCACGCATTATCGAGACTTGCGCCTACTAGACTTGGTGGCGCAAGTTACCGCCCGCTCTAAAGGGTACAGCCGTTCGCCTCCATTAATCCTGACTTGAATATAGGATTACCTACACACGCTAGTAGTAAGTTAGGCTGCAATGGCCACATGCCGTACTGGCAAACGTCTATACTCCCACGCACCTTAGCGATATCCACCCCACTCGATGCAGGCTCGAACGCGCCACGCGACTACGCGCCCCACGCATCGCTGCGTCCCTCCTAAAGGTCACGTGATGCTCACGCGGCATTTCAGTCGCTTGGATGGCTCACAGCATCATCTGCGGTTCATCGTGAGGCAAAACTCAATATCCACACCGATTAAAAAAAATATAATGGCACTTAGGCTGGCTGAACTCTCAGAGATAGCGATCAACTGCATGTAGGAGTCAAACTTCACATATCTCACTCACCCTTCTATTTGGCAAAGAAGGAAAATCTTTCACGAGAACCCGCTTCACCAATTCCGGATCGGCTACAAAGAGCACGGGTTTTGAGCCTTCATAGACGCTGCAAGTAGGTCAAAAGAGCGCGGAAAGCGTGATGAGAACTTAGTTTTAAAGTCAGCGAAAGATGTGTGGACTCACCCAAATAATTTCCCAAATTCACGGCATCTATCCTGGTCCATTTGATGGAATGGCTGAAATATACATCAGTGATTAAAAAACAACAGGCCCGAAATATTGCGCGAACCTCAGATTGCATGCCTCTTCATGGTAATTGCGTCGCTCTCTGTAGAGCTATTAGATTTTCTACAATAAATAAAACTTGGATTGACCAACTTTAGTTTTCCTTATATATATATATATATATATATATATATATATATATATATATAACAATCACATAAGAAAGAAAATGCTTCTCATATGCCTACATATTGCGATGCAATGGGTTTTCACACAAAAATGGAATACACGTGGTAGGTACCCGCATCTAATCATGAACTACGTGGAGCTAATTTTTTAGGAGGGCTATTTATTGTGAGACATCGTAATTTTAATTTGGTTTTAAGCTACAGAATAAGTAAGGAGCGAGAAATGGATATGTCTGCATCCAGTGCAGGCTATTAGTATGTCCACATAGTATGGCTATCACCGTTATCCTACTATCATAGCTTAAGGATAGGCACATAGAAACAAAAACTGTCCGAACTGTTTCAAGATACTCTACCACATACGCATCTAGAAATTCACGGCTCCGATCATTAGTTTCAACATGTTTACTTCAAATCATATAGCTCAGAACGTTCGAGAGTTGTACAGAATCGGGTTGTTTTTAAAAACTACCGTGGATATTGTTCACAAAGGCCTTCGTTCAGAAGGAACAGCTACGTTTGTGAATTGAGCGTCCACTAAACTTGCTATACCTGCAATTCAGTTTATTTACATCCTTTTAGAACATCGAGAACAGAATTCTCACCTTGAAGATCATTCGTCGCATAGCTGCAAATATGAGAGAGAATTCTTCATGAATGACATTCTGGTTTTTCCAGTAGTTTCTGTATCTTGCTGCATACCTTTGAAAGAGCAAAGAACCAAATGAAACTCCACATATCTGCATAGAGTCTGCAGGATATACAATACTTGACCCGAAGGAGCAGAAACCGCAAGAATATTGAAAACGTTATGACCTGCATCTCATATATCGGCTTTTGTTTTTTTATTAGCGCAGTCTATTCTCAGTTTTATAAGGGTGTTGCTAGAGTCTGGTAGAGGTTCATCACATGGTTGTAAAGATTCATTATAACCCAACGTATTAAGTAGATGCTTTTTTTATCAAATTTACAACATACCCCTTAAAATATCAAAATGACAGCACGCACTACATACAACCAGACCGCTTTTAAATTCCATCATCAATCAAACGTTCCCGTACATATTACTTCGAGCGCGTTATGGAGAATGCATTACACGATGTCATCTAACAAGCAAATAGTAAGAGTATCAGTGCGCTTTTGAAACAAAAACCTATAGCACCAACATACCGCGGAATTTCAGTAATGGCCTAATTTAAATATTTAAGAATATCTATCCAGGAGTTCCACACTGACACTTTGAAGCCGGTTAGGCTTTTTTAAATCTTACACAGATACGTATTATGTTGGTTTGTATATTGGCTAACGTCCAATATACAAACCAACATGCAGCAGAGCTATCATACCAATATACAAACCACCTGCAGCAGAGCTATCATACCATTTTAATTTACTTTGATTTTAGAGTGAGCTAATAATGTTACGGGAATTCCCTAGTTATATTCTGTATTTATACACCTTAGCCACCATTAACGTGTTTGTATTTTTGAGAGTGTTTGTCATTACTCCATAGTCCTTAACTGCGCTAAATGGTGAGACAATTAGCATGCACTAGTGAAACAAAAAGTGGCACCACCCGCAGGTCGCCATACCCTCAATAGTCATTCGTCCATGTAAACTGACGCAAGTGAATTCGTTTGCCTACTTAGTCATGAAAATACATAATCTATCCCATGATTTCTACTTTTTTAGGGCACATTTGCGTATCCGCCCACTGTCTTCACTCACAGCACACCTTCTTATAAGGTGAAGGATCAACTAAATTTTTTGTCAGCAAAACTTGTCTCTAGTCTACCACTTACCACATTCTCAAGCATGGTTCTCATTATACTCCTTCGCAGACTCTTTTATTCTTCATTTACACTATAGTCATTGACAGCTTAAAGGGGAAAGGGGGAGCAGTGGCCGAGTAGGGTAGCGCACACCAGATACACGTCTCTGGCGCACACCAGCTCGGAGCACGCGGAGCAAAAGCTCGTGCTGCAGAACCCAGGGATCCTGGGTTCAGACCCCACACCTGCCCGTTTCGATCTGGATGAGCATCGTACCGGCGTGCGGTTGTGTATCACTACTGCGTGATGCACGTTAAAGACACTAGGCTATCGGTTGTACTGCACTGGCTAAATTGCTCATCTGCAGCTCGGAGACTCGTCGCCCGTTGAGGCAGACCAAGTTCTAGGCTGTATAAACATACACACAACCCAATTGTTTTTAAGCGGAAACTAGAGCGGTTCTGTCTATGAATAAAGACACTTAAATCGTCTTCATTTTGCTTCCAGTATCGCGAATATCGGGATTATTTTCATCAGAAAATCGTTTTCAAAGTACCGCTGAACCCCCCCCCCTTTTTCCCGAAGTTTGGTGACGTCATATGATGAGTTTTCAAAATATCCACTTTCGCGCATCTTCAGCGCCTACCAAAGCTATGCACGCGCACTCTTGCTAGTTTCAAAAAGATGAAAAAAATATGTCACGACAGGTGTCAGTGAGGGAGCAGATCTATACCTACCGAGCAGTAGCTACGCAATTGCACGCGCTGCCCACACGAGCGAAACGCGCTTGGCGGCCCAAGGATCCTAGTTTGACATCACGACTGGTCGGAGGTTTTTCGTGTTTTCTCGCGTTTAGTTACATTTTGGTAAACACGAACGTGATATTGCCCTCGTGCAGGGCCGAACAAGCAACGCTCGGTCACGGAATTTTGGAAGACTCGCGTTTATTAAGGCGAAAGCCGTATTTGTCTCATGGTTTAGTCGACCTTCAAACTCATTGAGCGAAAACACGTCGGCGACACGAAAGGTACCAAAGGCGCCAAAAGTGCGTCGTCAGAGAGCGCGCTGTCTTCGGAGGTTCGCTATCACCGGGAACACAGCCGACGCCACGATCCATGTTGTCTTTGTTTTTTTCTTGGGACCTCTCCAGCACTTATGGAAAAATAAAGTTTATTGTATTGTATTGTATGAGCCAATGAAACGGCGCCAAAGGTGCCTCGTGAAAGGGCGCGCTGTCTTCGGAGGTTCGCTATCATGTTTACATCGGCGCTTGTTCGCCTTCAAGTCGTCTTTGGGATAACATAAGAAACCCGGTGACTTTTTTTCAATTCACTGTTCATCCTCTCGTCGCTTTCATTCGTGACAATATTCAGATTCACGGGATAAAAATACACTGAACTTCTCCACTAACTCGTTTTTTTTAAAACCCTTTTTAGTATTTTTTTATTTTATTTTTTAAGAAAGGCGGGTCGGGGTTTATTGTGATTACGGTTCCTGTTCCGTGATTTTTTTTGTGTGTTTTTGTGCTTATATTGGTCGAAGCCGGAGTCTTAGTGGCTGACGAGCGATAACAAGATAATCGGAGGTCTCCACGCCCACTGTTTAGTAGGTTGCCGGTGACACTACCATGAACCTACACAATTAGCGCAAAGAAAAAAAAAAACAAGGCGAAGATACGAACAGAACTTGCGCTACTATTCACTATTTGTTTAACGTATAAAATAATAAAGACAAGAAAAAAAGTAACAAATCTTTTCACAAAAAAAAAATTAAATAATGTAAGATTGAAAAGTGTATCACTCGTTTCTTCGTTTTGTCGCTCGCGCTAATTGCTTTCACGGTGTGCATACGTCTAGTCAAACACTTAATTTTCACCGTAGCAAGTTTACTGTGGGGAAACTTTCTCCGTGTGAATCCCGTCATTCACACCTACATGATATGAGTTTTCGTTCATCAGCGGCGTATATTGGTCTCTTCTGTTTCCCGGGTTCGCCAAACACCACCTAGAATATTCAAAGCCTCCGCATCGCCTCCCCCCCCCCCCTAATGAAACGTCATCACAGTCGTATCGCGCTAACTCCGCTATTAGGCCCGAGTCTGACCTTCGACGCGCCGATTACGCACGAGCAAACACTAACGCAGCACTCGTGGCCATTCTCAAGCTTCTATCGAACTGATTGTGATGACTCGGTGCGATTACAGTGCGAAGCCTTCTGCTTATCTAGGTGGTGTTGGTTCGCCCCGGTCGGCGAACCAACACCAACAACAAAGGAAACACTCAAAGATGTCAAATCAAATAGAACGATTTTATTGCGCATCTGGATTCGCACACTCTAAAAGATCTGAAAAGACTACTTGGGAGAATTAAACGCGGCAATCTACGGAGGGCGATTGACAAAGCTAATAATACGCTTAAACAAATACAGCAAAATGCTTAAGCTTCGCCTTTAAGAGTGGAACGCGATAGCTAAACATACGGTAAAGCCCCGCTCGTCCCCAAGCCGTACCCGCGTGTCTAGTCGGCAGCGTGTTTGGCTCGCAACCGACTGGTCGTGGATTCGAATTCCGCCTTCGTCTGAAATTGTTCAATTTTTTTTTACAATTTAAGGTAAATGAATTGTTTTATCAAGTGAAATCATTTCAGACATGCGGCGACCTCTGATTCGCATTACATGTCATGTTTCAATCACTTTCATTCCACGCGGCACGTCCCGTTTCGCGTCAACGTTGTGGGTTGTTTGAAATTCCCGCGCGAGGTCATGTGACTGTGACGTCATGACCCTATCAACCAATCCTGGATTTTCCCGTCCCACCGACGCCGACGCCGGCTTTTCTGCGACCCGAGTACCTTAAAGCTATCGCTTTAAAAAGAATAAGAAAACGGTCCGTGATGTGAAATAGACCATCAAGTCCGGACCTCCATAAAGGAAACCGCGCAAGGAGGGGCGTGATCGCAACGTGACTTCATTTATGAACAAGACGCACACGGTGACTTTTGCGAAAGAGCTCGGGGATTTTATCAGCATCGACGTTTTGGAGGACATTCCGAAGGACATATCGCACGAGACGGCCGAGAAGAGCACGAACGCAGCACCCGGGGGACATTGCTGCCGGATACGGAGACGGATACTGGGTGGGCAAAAGCTCAGCGAACAATGCTTGGGCAGATTGATGCAAGCATTGGCCAGTATTCAAAACGAATCAAGGGTAGGCAGTTACTAACTGCGCTTCGGGACAAAAAAAAAAAAAGAGAACAATAATAAAAGAAAATACACCGAGCTACTGAAGACGTATTTCTTTTCTCGCAGATTACTGGACAAAAAAAAAGTGTTGGGTGATGTATATGAATAAAACAAATCTCGAGTACGCAGCTTGTTTGATTTGTAATTTGTTTTATACTAAATATAATAAAGTGTCTGACAGACCTGATTTTGTAAATATATGCTCAATTTCGTTTGTTCCTGGTGCCAAATACAAGACGAGAAATATATAATTCGGTAAATTCCAGAAGAAAGAAAGTGCTTAACGTGCCGAGACATCCCATAGAATGAAAATTAGTATTTTTGCCTCGTCTGCAGAAAAAATTAGATTTTTTTATAACTAGGACACACGTGGCAGTGTAGTCCGCTGCCTCCATTTTAATTTTGAGGTATTCCTTCATGTAGGGTACTCTTGTATTTAGTCGGTTTCTCGCATGAAACGATTCCTTCTTGGGCGGCAAGTCAGAGCCCCTGACTACACATTCTAACATCATTATCTAATCCTAATGTGTTTCATTGTGCAGAGCTCTGGAGAGGAAGCGACATTTAAGGCCACTTCGCGTACAGTCTGAACAATCAGAATGGGGTTGTGGATACGCGCTCAAGGGCAAATCCGGTCGCCTGAACCCACGTGCTGCTTAGAAGGTCATTCCTAGAAAAACAAAGTCGTTTCTGTCGCCAGTCTCTCTTTGATTTATTTGCTGTGTCGACGTCGTGTTCTTGGAAAATTATTGACATAGCGTAGGATGGACAAAGCCGTTTCAGGGTCTCTCTCTCATCATAAGAGCACACCCCCAGGATAGGGACCCGTCGCCTTAGCACGGATCAGCTAGAGGATGGTAGTCTCAATAGTGCAGTAAGCAATTATTTTCATACATTGGAAACGTAGCTTGTTTGCTAAATAAGACAACAACATTTTGACGCCTTTAGGCAGTTGTTCTTTTTCCGTATCATGTTCTTTCGTCCATGGTACACGCTCTTTGAAGCCGAACGTCGAGATTACAGAAGTCTAATCGGAGAAAGGAATAGCAATGTATGTTTGTGTACAGAGGATATATTCATTTAAGCGGACGCTCTCGCCGTCATATGCAACGTCCAGTGCACAACGTTCAGAAATATTTCATATATAAACTTCATGGTTTTAAACCAGGCTCAAACAAATCCTAATTCTGGGGTCTTTTTTCAATTTGCTTCAAAAACACTGGGAAAGGGACGTAGTTATTTTTAGGTAGACAGCTTGAAAGAAAGTGTCCACCTCCAGAGTGTTTTGTTCTCCTTCTGTACCACTTTGATGAAAGTTTGGTGTCCAAAGCCAAACTAGATCCACCTTGTGAAAATTACATTTTAACTACGACTTCAATATATCATAGCCAATACACTCATAATTTTTTTTAAGTACTTGACTTTAAGAGCTGAAGTAGTTACTGACCGTTTTCCTGCTACAAGCAACAGGATGATATGTCGCACCGATGGGAACCGCTTACCCCTCTGCTTGCTCTGAAAACCACTTCATCCAACAAGAATCACCAATTCCTCAAACCTCCTTCATTAATGATGAAAATTCCGCCAAAAAAGTAACACGTCGAGGCTATCCTTACCATGAGACAACGAAGAATAAACACATTATAGTAACTATACTTCGGAAAATTCGTTTTGGGAACCGTGTAATGGAGCATTGTGCTCAGAAGCACCATGAAGATCGGTTCACACATTGGCCTTTGAGTGTGATCGAGTGCGTTGTGGTCGCTAAAAGCGAGACCGCTTACGACCGGCGCAACCTATAATTCAATATCGTAACACTTTCAATGCGTTTATCACAGGACTGAAGGTTTGGCTGCATTTTCGAGATCAGATCTAGTCACCATCTATCAGAAATGCTCGCTCATAACATCATCAGCATAATTCCAAGCATATGATGAAAGAATGTTGTGTAAAAAATGAGGAAACAAATAGGAAGGTCGAAAGCGCTACCTGATAAATGGTGCCATTGTGTTCTCTCTTCATAAGCGGTTACAAGCGAGCTCTATATGCGCTCTCTCACACTCAACCGCGAACCTAAAACCCAGCTTAAAAAGCAAGCAAAAGAAAAATGGCGACAAAAACGGTTATTTTTGAAGACCACTAAAAACGATCACGCCAGTCAATCAATCATTCTTTTTAGCAATATATATTTAGCTCACTGGTCCAATTACAAACACGTCTTATAAAAGACATTTCACGGCATTGTCGACGACCTGATGCATCTCTTACAGTATGTATACAATAAAATTGTTTTCCAGTAGACAGCCCTCACTAATTTGCTATACTATACTCGGGGTAAACTTTCTGCGGCAATGCAGTCAAAGGTAGGAGCGCGTGCGCTCGTGCACTTTGAGCGCCGATTGAAGCCGACCATGCGCGCTCCTCGAAACGCGCTCCTGCATAGCTTCGATTGGCGCTCAAAGTGTGTGAGCGCAGGCGCTCCTACTTTTGACTGCATTGTCGCAGAAAGCTGACCGCGAGTATAGTTGCGGCATTTCAAAGGATCACATAACTTCGCTCGCAGCATTGTTTTATTTTGCGGGAAACCTGCCGTGGCGTGGCACCGTCAATTCGGCTTTCATCCAGGTGGCACAGCTCTTTGGGACACAATATGATTTTTGTTGGCGAATCTACAGGTTTTCCCGCTCATTTTAATTCGAATGGTGGTCAATTTCATCCAAGTGCCATTCAATATCATTCTAACACCATTCAATCTAATATCAGCCGGGTTAATCCTGGGGTCGGTCAATTGAATCCACAATATATGTATGCCTGCTTTTGTCCTCAGTGGTTGTGTTTCGCTAACACTTTTGATAAATTTGAGTAATTATTTATACAATTAGATTTTGTTGGTGACCACTGATATATTGATCACTATTTCGATCACTTGGAGTTACTAGTCGCACGATTGACATGTGGATTACCCTATTGGTAACCTTGAGTTGTTAGAGGCAGACTCGACTTTAGCTGAATTGACGTTTGGTTTACTCTTTCTCATTACTTCGACTTATTCTTGATACAGTTAAGATGATATAAGTACAATTGCAATTTGTGATTACTCTTTTCATTTATTGACATCGCTGACTTAAAATCGCTTCCACTTCTAATTACTACGATATATTAAAAACACAATTTATAAAAGTTCAACAAACGTTTTCATTACTCTCTCGAGTCTTTGCAGGGATTATTGACAAAAATATAACTTCGTAAAAGCTCATTTGGTATTATGATTACTTTTTGGTTATATCGCTATTATTGAAAAAAAAAACTTTATAGAAGCAAACATTTCGTTACTCAGTCGATGGCTCTGAATTAATGTTGACAAAGGCGACTTCAAATAAGTTCTAGTTTTAATTACTCCTTTGATTAATCCGTGTTACTATTCACCCAACTGACTTTAAATTAACTGAATTAACTTAGTGGTTACTTTTAATCTTTTTCCGATATATCACTCACATGACTGAGTTAATATCAGCATTATTCACATGTTCAGTAAGACCTATTTTACTTTTTATTGGTCTAACTGACATAATCTTTACTATCATTATTACTTTGAGCTTTTATGCCACCGAGTGATTTATTCTCAGCTGAGTCCCGATTTTGATCACTCTTGATTACTCCGATTTACTACTAACCCAATAATGTTTGATTTGGCCTAATTGACATCCTAATTACTCTTCACAATTTTTTTCCAGAAAATTATACACTGAGCGATTTATTATGACCACGAGTCACATTATGATTACTCTCTTGATTACTTCGAGTTTATGCTAACCCAATGGACTTTAATTCACGCTATTTGACATCTTTATGACTCGATTACTTTGAGGTAATATTCAACCAATTGATTTGTTATAAGCTTGCGGTCACGTACGCACGCACCGACACAGCGGCTCCCGAGAGAACTTTTCTCCGCTCGACCGAGCGACCCCTGAGAGTTACCAATTACCTTACCCGGCTCAATTGCAGCGTCGTCGGCGGATGTTGCCGCACGCTTACGTATGTTCCGCGCAACATCCATTGCGCAACGTTGGATAGTATCCTGGCAATCTAACCATAGCACTGCGAATACTACTGCCTCATCTGGCTGACGTGTTTGCCTCGCGGTTGCACCACTTC
Source organism: Ixodes ricinus (assembly GCA_037355805.1). Taxonomy (NCBI): domain Eukaryota; kingdom Metazoa; phylum Arthropoda; class Arachnida; order Ixodida; family Ixodidae; genus Ixodes; species Ixodes ricinus. The sequence goes on along the minus strand of JAZHYW010042279.1, from coordinate 20,352 downwards.
ACGCCACCGCGAGGTAACCCTTGGCACGAGAGTTTCAAAGGGAAGACGAGACGGAGACAATACGACTTGGTATCAGCGGCCTGGACAGACGCCGACACCGCGTCTTCATCGTTATTCTAAATCTTAACTAATAAAACGTTAGTGTTCTTACCAACCGTTCCAGACCAGTTTAACTTCCGAGTCGGTTTTGGAACAACCTAAGACGCTACAAGCTTAATTGATGTGATGATTAGTGACTTGATTACTTCGAGTTACTATTTACTCAATAAACTTTATGACAGCTAATTGACATTGTTGTGCCTGTCTTGATCGCTTCGAGTTACTATGCAACCAGTTCCTCTATTATTAGCTCAATTCACAATATTATTACTCTTTTGACTACTTAGAGTTACTTTTGAGCCATTGATTTTAATACGGCCTAATTGACATTATGATTATTATTTTATTACTGTAAGGTAATATTCTAACAATTATTTATTACGAGATCAATTGACATTGTGATTACTCTTTTTATTACTTTGAGTGACAATTGACGCAATAAACTTTAATTCGGCCTAATTGACATTTTGGGGACTCTCTTGATTACTTCGAGTTAGTATACCACCAGTTCATCTATTGCGAGCTCAATTCACATTATGATTAGTATTTTGATTACTTGGAGTTACTTTTGACGCAGATGACTTTAATTCGGATTAATTGGCACTGTATAATGACCGTTTAGATTACTTGGAGCTAATATTCAACCAGTTGAATTATTATGAGCCCAATAGACATGATGATTAATCTTTTTATTACTTCGAGTTGCTTTTCACCAATGAACTTTAATCCGGTCTACATGACATTTTGATGACTCTTTGATTGCTTTGACATTCAACCAATTGATTTATATAAGCCTAGTTGACTAATTGATTACTCTTTTGATTACTTTATGTTACTAATGACCCAGTTTACTTTAATTAGGCCTAATTGACATGGTGATGACCGTTATTATTTTGAGCTTATTTATTTATTAGGAGCCCAATAGACATGATGATTACTCTTCTGATTACTTCGAGTTTTTATTGACCCAATGGACTTTACTAATTCGCTATAATAGATATTTTGTTGACTCTCGTGATTTCTTAGTTAATAAATCACCAGTTGATCTATTATGAGCCCAAATCACTTTAATACTACTCTTGATATTACTTCGAGTTAATTTTGACACAACAGACTTTATTTCGGCCTACATTACATTTTGAATGCTCATTTGATTATTTGAGCTAATATTCAATCAATTGATTTATTCGAAACCAAGTTGACATTATGATTACTATTTTGATTACTTTGAGTTACTATTGACCCAATACTCTTTAATTCGGCCGAATATAGATCTTAGTGACTATTTTGATTACTCCGAATTATACAACCAATTAAACAATTATGAGCAGAATTCACAGTAATATTATTCTTTTGATTAGTTCGAGTTACTGTTGATCCGATTGAATTTGATGTTAATTGGTTGATTTATTGAAATTGATTTATTATGAGGCTAACTGACATTATGATCGCTTTTTATTATTTTGAATTACTACTGACCCAATAGACTTTAATACGGCATAATTGACATTTTGGTGACTCTCTTTATGATTTCGAGTTATTATATACCAGTTGGTCTATTAGGAGCACAAATCACATTCTTATTACTCGTTTGATTACCTCGAGTTACTGTTGGCCTAATTGACATTGTAACAACATTTTGATTACATTGAGCTAATATCCAACCAACAGATCTATTATGATTTACTATTGGCTCGAAGTCATCAAGGGAGTGATTGAAATGTGACTTAGGCCGAATTATACTTTAGTGGGTCAAAAATAACTCGAAGTAATCAAAAGTGCAATAATAATGTGAATTAGAGCTCATAATAGACCGATTGGTGATATAATAACTTCAAGTAATCAGGAGTCACCAAAATGCCAATTATGCCGAATAAAGTCAATTGGCTCAATAGTAACTCAAATTAAGCAGGAGTAATACTCATATATGGTACCAGTAAACCAAAAAGTAATCAGAAGGTCAAATGAGCTTCTCCCAAGTTGTATTTTTGTCAATAATTTCTTGAAGTGATGAAGGGAGTAATCCAAAATGTTTGTGTAACTTTTATATTGTAATTTGTGTTATTAATGGGTCGAAGTAATTAGAATTGCATGCCATACCTTCATTAAGCTTTAAATAAAGTCAGAAGTGTCAATAATAGCGCGAAGTAATCACAAGAGTTATGATATTACTGCAATTGCGCTTTTATCATCTGAATTGTATCAGTAATAAGTCGAAGTAATAAGAAAGAGTAAACAAACCGTCAATTCAGCTAAATTAAAGTCGAGTGCGCCACTAAACACTCGAGGTTACCGAAAGAGTAATCAACATGTCAATTAAGCTACGTCAATCATGCGAATAGTAACTCCGAATAATCGAAATAGTGATCAAAATAGCAGTTGCCCCAAACAAAATCTAATTCAATAAACAATTACTCTAGTCACCAAAAGATTAAGCGAAACGCAACCACTAACGACAAATAAGCACACAACACACATACACACATATATATATATATATATCAAAGATACGTACTGTCGGAGTTACTAATACGAAGTTTATTGCGACGCTTCTCTGGTGTGATACCTGTAGCCGAAAGCTACGTCGTATATGTCGCTGCCCAAGGTCGCGATTTCACATCGGCCATCTTTGATGAAAAAGTTATGTCTATAGTTTTGTGTAAATAAGGAAAACATTCCTTTCTTTGACCCATTAAGCGTGCGGAGGAGAGTCCGTCCGGGTCACGGCGTCCGAGAAAACAGCGAACTAGGCTAATAGTATCTTAAAATGATTCTGATTTTTTTTTTTTGAGAGCGAAGCTCTTAGGCGATCGTTTGTGGCTTGAGCGGCGACACCGTCGGCGTAACCGTAGCCTTGCATTATGTGACCTTTCCCATAATGACGTCACGTGTGACGTCACGAGGGCGAAATTATCCCGCTAAATTCGGCGGGAAATTTCCCCGCCAAATTTAGCTTCAAAATGTCACCTCCGTCACGTCACACGTGACCCTCCCCTGCTCCTCCTCTAGAGCTTCGCTCTAATTTGGCATTACGAATAATTGTTAACGTCTTTAATTTTTTTTTTTATATTCCAAGCTTGAACTTGTATGACAGCGAGTGGTGTGTACATCTTAGTTATGCTAAAATCACACATTGTGATCAAAATGGCGCTAAAATAATATTCCGAAACATTGAAGACTGTGATTTTACCTGGTTTCGACATGCATCTAAGAAAACACGAGTAAAGTATGCTTTATATAAACTTCATATCTGTCACTAGCGCCGAATACCATATTGTGGAGTATCGAAGAGGTGTATTTATCTAACCGATTAAAAAATTGAATGAAACAATCCTGAGCGAGTGTTTTATAGAAGGAAAAAAATATATCAGCATTTTGCCATGTAACACTGTTTCTTTTCTTCTTCTTGCTAAAAACGAAGTGCTGTTTAAAACTGAATATCGAATATTCGATAACGTTTTTCAGTCGGCTTGTTTTTGCGCCTAATCAGTTTACCAATGTTGAGATAATTAGTTGAATATTTCCTGCGCTCAACTTCATTCGGTAATCTAGAGATGACAGTGATTTAGTAAACGCAGAAATTTTCTTCGGTATATAAAATACACACAATAGCTATTTAGATATTTGTGTAAGCCAGTGCTACAAGCGCGTCTGGGGATATGTGAGAACATCGCCTCATGGACATCACAAAAACTTTCAGTGAGCACAAGAAATGGAATTATTGCCAATCTCTGCCAGACTTTTTTTATTGATTTTTTTTTCGCATAGTGTTTGAAATTGTTTTTTGCTAATATTTTTAAGTGCATAAAATGCATATTTTCAGAAGCATTTATCTGAACCAAAGCTTAAGAAAATGGCTCCATAAAGTATCATGCCGTTACTTCATATTTTCTTGTAAAACAAACAACCTGCAATTATTAGATCACCAGTAAACAATACATATTTAAAATGCAATTGCAATACTTAGATTTCTACATTTCTATGTTTGCTCGATATGATAGTTGTTTTATAACCTTATTAACTCCTACTACGCTCAACACATCGGTTATAATAGAAGCGGAGAACCCCATTCATAAGAACTCTTTTTTGTGGAAACAACTTGCAAACAGAAACTCCCGCCTATTAAAAATGCCACCTTAGCCAAAAAGTGGGTGCCATGAAACCCCCCTCCCCTTCCCACACCCCCTTTTTTACATTGTAAAATTGACAGCTTTACTTACAAGTACAGCAGGACCAACGCAGTCGCCACCAGGATCACCCAATCCGGAACGCCCAGGAAACTTCATCGTGAGACAATCGAGGTCTTGTTCCGCGCGCGCAGAACGGTCACAATAGCGCTGAACAAACACCTGCAAGTACAATCCGAGTTTCTTCCGCGCTCTTATTACCTAGTATCAATGATCAATGACACAATAAATAAAACTAAGCGAGACGACAAAAGACAAAGCCGGAAATGAAGGCACCAACCGAAACCGCAGGTACCCCAGTCGCCTTACAACAACGAAGTCACAAGAAGGTGTCCTGCTCCTCTGGAGCGTCAAGGGTAACTGGATGGAAGGCAGTGGAGGCGTTACTCGCACGGGGTGGAGAGGGACACGCCGAATGCGAAGGGCAACGCGGGCAAGGGAAAAAATATGTTGCCCTTGAGCGACACCACCTCGCGTGTGCATGGCGGTCGCTGATTCTCTTTTTGTCCTTGATAGGAGAGAGAGGGCACTGGACGATGTCACAATATCCCGAAGAGTGCTTATTTGCGACCACAATGAGACTACGTCAATGGGAGGCGGATTGCCTACGCCGTTTGGGTCGACGCAGTTATAGATGTTAGTAGGTTATGCATCGGGTACCGTGTTTTCGGTGTTATTTTCTTCGAATTCGGGGGTGTTTTGTCGGAGTTAATTTTTTTACGCACATTCGTTTTTTTGTTATTGCTTTTTTTGTGTCAATTTTTGGTGTCAGGCAAAAAAAAAACTGGTGTTAATAGACCGATCTCACCAGCCAGTTTGAGTACGCCACCGCTGCCGCAATGCATCGAGGGAACTTTAGTCTTTTTGCACGTGCGACAACCTCGCTGGAGCACTGCGCGTGTAAAGCACGAGAAGGCACGAGCCCTCGCGTACACGGCCGTCTGCCTCCTGAGAACTAAAGTTATGGCGGCGTCACGCGTGCGCCGAACGCTTAGTGAGATCGGTCTATTGAGACTTATGTGGAATAAGACACGGACATGGAACATAAGCGCGTGACCTGAACATTCACAAAACGCACCGGTACCAGACAAAAACGAGATAAGGTGTGTGGCCCCGAAGGAAGAAGCAGCCTCGTGGGCAGTTAAATGTAGGCTTCGTTTCTGTTCAAGCGAAGATAATGCCGTAGAGAAGCTCGGATTTCTTTTACTCAGGCCAGCCCCGATTCGTCGTATTTGGGTTTTCCCTGATTTTGGTAAAATCAGCTCGGTGATTAATAGTCGGGGCTTATCACTATTTACCGAAAACACGGAACGCTTGACCCTTAGGCACGTTGGTTCGTACTTTAGCAAAAAAAAGAGCGTATACACACAAGCGACCAGGAGACGTAAAAGACGCATGGAATGCTGCGGTAGCTCGGCTCTCTATTTAACCACGCGGAAATGGAGAGTTTTAGAATAGGAGGCCCCAACGTTTGGGTTCCCCTAAGAATTTGTGGGACCCAAACGCAACAAGGTTTTTTTTTTCGCTGACGCAGCGCGGCGCGCGTTTACGTTTTCCGCTTGTAGCTCCAGTGCGGCTAATGAGCGTAATAATCAAGAGAGGAAACGATAAAAGAACGTAAAACATATGCTCTTAGTAAGTACCATTTTTGTTTACAAATACAGAGTTAAGGTAAAACCAAATCAAACCGGCCAAAACAAAACAAAAAAATCTAAAATCAATATAATTGTTGGTGGCTGTATTCAGCCCAAACCATCCAATTCATATCACTTGAATATGGCGCTCGTTCTTGGATTTTCTTGGCGTTCGTATGTCCCGTTGACCATCTGTCGCCGAAGATGTAGGCCCTCAACTATGGCGAAACTGAGAAGAACATAGCGAACATCCCCTGCGAGCAGTTGCTCTATTTAGATTTGAGCTGAAGCGAACTTGAGGCCTTGGAAGACTTGTTTCTAATTAAGTTAGAGGTATCGTGCCACAAATGAAATCCACTGGAAGCCTCCGAGTAGCGATGCGTTGCTATGTCAACGGTGACCGAGTCTCTTTAGGCTTATGAACGGCCGAAATCAGGAGGCGATCTTTAAAATTGGGCGATACCACCGGTCATTCTTTGTGACTCAGTGAGCGAAATAAAGCGAAGCGATAACAGGCTGCCCCATTCACAGGCAATGAACGGGGCTAATCTTGCAGCGACCATGACGAATTTGCTCCGAAGCGAGCGGAAAGGGCACCGCCATGTCTGCCGACGGAACCCGGCCCCGAGGAAATTGACCCGAAGCTTTCAAGTATTGAGCTAATTAGGACTGTTTTAGGTCGCGCTTCCGCTCTTCGTTACGTTGCGTCCATTCAGACGCTCTGCGAGTGCCTGTGGACGGATGCTGGGGAGGCTGACAGAAGCTAATCTGCGCCCGTCAATCATGCCTGGTGGGACGCTAGGACGCCGCTTCACGTCAGCATTCAATGGTCGCGTCTCTCTTTTGCGGTCGCGTCTCGCGGATGCTACAGCGCCCCCGGCCGAGAGACACAGTCCTATAGGCGCCCCTCGCTATTCCTCGAATTTTCCGTTAGGGGAGAGCGCCAACCCGAAACCAAAACTCAGTTTGGGTTCGGCGCATGTGCAGTGAGAGGCCCCTATTTCTTTTGGAGACCCCTATTTTAAAACTCTAATATCTAGCCAGTATCGCATCTCTGATATGTGGCCAGTATTTCAGCCGATGATGGACTCCAGCGGACGCCATGAGCCATGTCGGAGCCAATTCAATACTGTGTGATTGTCGGGTGACCTTCGGGAGGGGACGCCAGGGACGCGTAGTCACGTGGTACAGAGCTGAATTGGCGGGGATGACTCGTAGCGTCCCCTGCGGTCAACGGTAAGGTGACACGGAGGATGCGACGAGAAACAGAGAAACCCACTAATCAATCGAATCGGAGCTCGGTGTTTTGACCTCCCCGCATCGCTCTCGTCTCGCTCCTCTACCCCAGTTTTTCGGCGCATAGGACTGAATTTTTTGTATGGCTACATTTAGGGTTCCGCGTTTTCGGTTTCTATTTTTTTCAAAATTCGGCGTACTTTTTTCGGTGTTTATTTCAAAAATCAATTTTCGGTTTTTTCGGCGTATATTTCTGCCCACAAAAGTTTATTGACTTTTTTCGGTGAATATAAAATAAACGCCGACAAACACCGGGTCAGATTATCCTTGTAGCTCTGATATGTGTGATCACTCAAAGAATAACGGCACAGATACATTGAAAAAGAAATGGACACTTTGTTCGGCAAATGTGTGCAACTGTAAAAGAAGCAAGAAAAAATACAGAGGTATTGCTCGAAATCATGGAACTTCACCTTCTGTATATCAGGATTACGACCCCCCCCCCCCCCCCCTGTGATCTTATTATAGTACACACGCACACATGTACTTTTCCAGGTTCTCTCGTTGATTCGCACTCTTTCTTTCCTGTTAACATGGCACTGAGCTTCGCGAATGCCCTCTCAACGCTAAAACTGGACACTGGCAGGCTGAGGAGATGAAGCGCTGCCTGAGCCAAAATCGGCCCATCAACCATTTGTGACCGCCAAAAGAGACACGGTGCGACGTTTTGAAGCACAACACAACATGCAGAGCTTGCATCAAGTCAGTCTCCCGTACAACGAGTTTGAAAACAGGCTCGTACATTGCGAAGTCATGGGGCATTTCAGACTTCACGTTCCGATCGATGATGCGCAAGCGTCGTGATGGCACCCATGTATCCCATACATTTGGACACGTTTCGATAGGCACTGTCGTTTCACTTTTTCGCCACGGCTGTGCGGTACGACTGGAAGGTCAATGTGACCTTTCGTTAAAACTGAATTTTAAAAAATGGGTTCGACGTACTTTATCGGTTTTTGCGGTTTAAATTGAAAAAGCCGAACCTAAAAACTGACCTTTTTCGGGTAAAACCGAATTTCCAAAAATGGATTCGGCATACTTTTATCGGTTTTTATCGGCTTAAACCGAAAAATCCGAACCCTAGCTACATTTTATCACAGATGGCGGTCGCTTCCCACGCCCCAATAAAGTACCGAGGATTTACTTAGGCCATTGGACCAAGACGTGTGCACTACTCACTGCAAGCGACTAAATTACTCGCAATAAATTATTTTCGCAGTAATTGTCGTAAACGTCTGATTACTTTCCCGACGTAATAATTCGACAAAAATGTATTTCTCAACTGGTAAATCTACTTTAGCCGTTACCAAGTTATACGTCCCCTTCCCCTTCTAATCACGAACTCCGTGTTTTTTATCAGTAAGTTTATCATTGAAAAAATATATATTTTCTAATGCACGCGTCAGCCTGCTAAAAAGAAAAAAAAAGCGTATCATCAGATAAAGGACAAGATGTGGCCGAAGATTAGAAATGTTGAGCAGCCAGCAGTGATGCGAATTTTTTTTTTTATGTTACGCAATTATTAGAACTTCATCGAAGACATGGAGGCCGGTCAAAGAATAGGTGGAGGTTTACTACGCGTCAGGCACGTGTGCCTGCCATAAGAACGACTGGGTGCCCTGCGTGCACCCAGTCGCAGCGCTGGATGCATCCAGCTCTACGATTTGATGGGACCAATCAGACATCCTCAAAAGCGCACCATCATGGTGGTCATCATGTTTCTGTACGCGCTCTATCGTCGCTGAACCAATCGTTAACAAGAAAGCCCGAGTGACGCTGCTTCCTTGGTCCCATTCCCTTTTAGGGTCGGCTGCGTGCGGACTTAAGCTAAACCGAAGTACAAGAAACTATCTTATTTTTGTGGAGATAAAGAGGTGTTTGACTCATGCTGCTATCTGCTCTTTATATATCTCGCAGGCCTCTCGAAATTGTTTTACCTTTCATCTTTCCTTTTTCCAATACCCTGAATGCTATCAAGATCAGGATGACAATGGCAACCGGGACAATGCAAAGTCAATACCCTTGTCATCCGGACTTAGATAACGTTCAGATTATTGGCAGGAGACAACTTAAATATATATCTGTCTATTACTCAGACATCTCTAGCTCTTCAAAAAAATGACTCATGAGATAAAGTTTCTCAGTACGTGATGAATCAGGGTTCATGTGGTCTGCGGCTCTTTTGTTTGTTACTTATTTGTACTTTTGTGCGTTTTTTTGTTTGCGTTGGTTGTTGCTGCGTCTTTTCTTCCAATGAAATTCCTCTTGTCAGTCAGTGCTTGTCTTGTGTACTTCTTTCCCTTGTCTGTGTTTTTAGAGCGCAGCTCTCAGGCGCCCGATTCCGTGTTTCGCGGCGTCGACGTCGGCGTCGGCGTCGGCGCAACTGCCCCGTTAAATTTAGCGCGAAATTGAATTGTGTTGAGGTCACATGACGTCGATTTTCCTGCTAAATCTAGCGCAGAAACTGAATTGCTTCATGGGTGACGTGACACGAAGTCATGTGACGTGATTTTCCCAGCTAAATTTAGCGGGGAAACAACACCCATTAAGTTTTCCCGCTAAATTTAGCAGGAAAAATCACGTCACATGACTTCGTGTCACGTCACCCATGAACAAATTCAGGGGGAGGAGGAGGGGAGTAGGAAAGGAGGAGCAGGGATGAGGATGAGGAGGGTAGGAAGAAAGGAGGATGCGGAGGAGGAGGAGGCGGAGCATACCCTCCCTTCCGTACCTTCCCCCTTCCTCCTCAAGAGCTGCGCTCTAGTTTCGTATTGCAGAGATTTGTAAACGTCTTTCATTTTTGTGCGCTGTTTTTGTTATTGTTCGTTAGGAACCAATTCCCCTATATCGCCCCTTTCATAACAGCAGGCACTGCAAACATTAAAGCATAATTAAATTTCCAGCGACCACCAACTGAAAACATTATAACAAATCAAGCGCAGTCCGGTTAACACATTAAGAATGGCATTCCACGAACAACAATAATATAGAAAACAATAACAAAATACGACGGGCTATTTGTCATATTCCGAACACACCGGTGTCTTGAGTACCAGGATATTTCAGGTACCAATATTATTTTCATTGATGTAGCACTCTTCACCAAGTTGGCGTCATAATAAGGTAGGAAGCGCGACTTTGCACCGACTCGAGGGAGGCAATAAGTTGCCTTGTTGCCGAATCCCACACCGAGCAGCAAAACTCCAGGATGGGCAACACCAGTGCTGTGAACAGCAATCTGGGCACATCGCGACTGGCTCTTCTTCTGGACCGAATGACGAAGCTAGAAGTCACCTTTCCCTGACACGACGTTTTGGACGTAGCGATGGAAATCGAAATGCTGGTCAAGGATGACACCTAGGAGGTGGATATGCGTTGTTTTGGTATCTCCACTCAGTTCAGGAAACGTATTGGAGGGATCGAAGGTTGGTGCGAGGCAGTGATGTGCATGGTAGCGCATTTGGTTTAAGTTTAGGCGAAGTTTGTTATCTCTTGACCAAAGAAGAATGCGATCTACATCAGCTTGTAGCGCTTTACCGAACGTACAATCGCAATAACGACGATAAAAGTCCTTGAAATACGGCCAATTATCGTCAAAACGTCGCTGGTCGGGCAGCTGACATCACATAGATATCACGCACGAAAGCGTCTGCTAGTGTGGTGAGCGACGACGCCAGTAAACGCGATGGCGGTTCAGCGAACTATACTCCGTTTCACCTTATGTTGTACCGCAGCGAAGGCTAGAAGCGCGAGCTCATGAGCGTTGGCAGCTGCCATTGGTGCACGAGAGCTTGTGCCGCCGAGATGTGCCCTAGAGCAAGGAGCTCGCGCTTGTAGCCTTTCCTGCGGTACAACACAAGGTGAAATAGAGTATACCCATATCTTCGCCGGCTGAGTCCACAAAAATGCAGGATGGAAAAGTGCAGTGAAAGCTATGGTAAGCGTAACCTGTTAGAATGAAACGAAAAGTTATGTTACATCCTTGCGACAAAACTATTCACGGCTCAAGTGATGGGCATCTAATCCATACTCCTTGTTGCACATCCTCGCCGCCAGGACGCAGAACGCTTCAATGCACATTTCGACACGTGCGAGCCCTTGTTTTCTAAGAGTTGCGTCTTTGCAGCTGGGTGGCGTCCCTCCCTTGGGAGTTGAGGATACGCTCTCTGATGCTGCGGAGATACGGGGTGCCACGATTGGGTCGATCATTTTCCAACCTTGATGCCTTGTATACAAGTCAGGCTTTGTGCAGTCACCCGAAATGTAACTCGAGCAAATAGATTATTAAAAACAAATATTGACTCCCCTCACAACATCAATAAAAATTATGACTATCCAATGTACGCCTTGTTCTTATTGTGGATTTGCCTAATTGCTTTTAATATCACTGGAACTGTAGCATCCTCAACAATATAATAAAAAAGCGCGGTTGCATTACGCATCTTAATTTGTCTATTGTGCTATGTGTATGACCTATATTAGAAAACATAAACGAACCAATTTCGCGGGCCTTATCTTGCATCGTCATAATTACGTAATTATTTAAAGCACTAACAATTTCTGTAGCTTTAATAGAATGATCTGTTCACTCTTCAACATGTAACAGGGATCGCAGATGCTAGTTGGGGAGGTAAGAGAGGGGGACAACGGCGGGACAGCCGCACGGAAACACCAATATAGAGTAACCTATCCTGCCCCCCCAGCCAAAAAAAAATGCGTATGCGCCATGGCTTTCTTTTAGAGCGCAGCTCTATAGGCGCGCGCTTCCGGCTTGAGCGGCGTCGCCGTCGCCGTCGGCGTCACCGCGCGTTGCGTTAGGGAAGTTTCCTTTAATGATGTCACGTCACGTGTGACGTCACGAGGGTTACCCTCGTGACGGTAACCCTCGTGAGGGCAACTCTCTTAACACTCGTGAGGGTGAGGGCAACCCTCGTGACCCTCATAAGGGTAACCCTCGTGAGGGTAACCTTCATAACCCTCGTGAGGGTAACCCTTGTGTAGGTAACCCTCGTGACCCTCGTTAGGGTAACCCTCGTGACCCTCGTGAGAGTTACGAGGGTTACCTTTTCACGAGGGTCACAAGGATTACCCTCATGAGGGTTACCCTCACGAGGGTTACCCTCACAAGGATTACTAGGGTTACCCTCAAGAGGGTCACCAGTGTTACCCTCACGAGGGTGACCCTCGTGACGTCACACCTGACGTCCCGTGTGACGTCATTATAGGAAGTACGTGACGTATGACATCACGTGTGACGCTGCGTGAAGACACACGTAAATTTAGCGGGGAAATTTTTCCGCTAAATTTGGCGGGAAAAAGAAACCCGATAAATTTACTCTAGTGACGTTACGTGTGACGTCACGAGGGTAAAATTTTCCCGCTACATTTAGGGGCATACCCTCTCCTCCGTACCTTCCCCTCCTCCTCCTCAAGAGCTGCGCTCTAATTCGGCATTACAAAAAATTGTAAACGTCTTTAATTTTTTTATCTCTAATTTTTCTCTTTGACTAAAAGTAGGGGTGTGCGAATATTAGAGTTTCGAATTAAAATCAGATAGCGATTAATCGATAATATGATTTGAATTTCGGTCTCTTATGCTTCTAGGATCATGTAACTGGCTAGTTGGGTATACATTACGAAATTAAAAGTAGCGCTAAAGACGAGGACAAGTGGAAGACACAGACACGGACAGGCGCTGACGCACAACTGATAATTCGCGAAAAATAAAAGGAAGATAAAGCAGAAGTGCAAGGACATGTACCAAATGAAAAAGAAAACTAACCAAAACGAAAGAAAGCAACAATTATTTTTGACTTCAAAATTAAGAAATAAAAAAGCGCGGTAGAAAAATTTCAATTTTTTACCGCTCTTTTTTTTAATTTTGAAGTCAAAAATAATTGTTGCTTTCTTCGTTTTTGTTAGTATTCTTTTTCATTTGGTATACGTCCCTGCACTTCTGCTTTATCTTCCTTTTATTTTTCGCTAAATATCAGTTGTGCGTCAGCGCCTGTCCGTGTCTGTGTCTTCACACTTGTCCTCGTCTTTGGCGCTACTTTTAATTTTGTAACTCCTATGCTTCGTTTTAGCTTAGTCCAGACGCAGCAGACGCTACGAGCGAACGGGGCCGCCCGAGCAGCGTCAAAAGCGCAATTCGTTCGGCTTTTTCAGTTTATGATTGTTTCAGCGATGATAGAACATACAGAAACATGGAGAACACCGTGATGGTGCGAATTTTACGCTGTCTGATTGGTCCCATCAGCTCGTAGCGTCGTCTGAATTATAGTAGTTGCATTTTTGAATTATTTTTGAATATCAGTATAGGCTCTACTGGACAACATGCAGGTTTAATAAAGAACGCTGTCCAATTGCTGACGCGTAGCCCTCGCTGGCTTCTGGTGGACCCAAGTGAAACTTAAATTCTGAAGCCTTCTCTTCATTCCCTGCCACCGACGTGCACAAACTCTTTGATGTCCTAAGTGTTATTTTTTTTTCAATTTCGGAAGTTTCTCGTTTATCCTAGTGCAGTGCTAAAAGCGAGTCGACAAATTCACTGAGGGTTCTACTTGATAGTGTCCCTCCACCTACCACAGCCATCCACTTACGTATATTGCAGATAAAAGCCCCGAGAAGTTCTCGATGAAAAAAAAAAGAAGTTTTAAGTGAGGTTAGTTGGCATAGAGGCAACATATTTCGTTCTACAGGGTGTTCCCGAGCGATGTCCGAGCGTAAAATGAACCGCATAAATCAGTCAAAAAAGAGAGTGTAATGAAACTCTTTACAAGGCTGTCTTTAGGGGTGCGCTCTTAATACTCAAATTTCCTGACTATAGGTTTCCAGAAACGAAAACGAGAAAGAAAAAACGCTACATCTCTATGCATGGACGCGAAAACGTATTGTAGCGCCGGCTCCGCTCGGACTTCAGTGGAGCGTAATATAATCACTCATTAATTCATTAAGCCTCCTGAAGTGTGACCGGCTTGCTGTAGTAACACCCATAGACAACGCTAGGCAGTACAACACTATTTAGGCCCAAATTGGAGAACCATGTGTGAGATTCTCACCAAAGTCTGCCGTACTGATTGATTAAACCAGACGTGTGACCATCTCAATTACTTGCTCTAAATACTGTATTTTAAACACTTCTTAAAGTATCTTTTGATCAAAAGTATTTGATACTGTATTTGCATTACATTTTTTGGGGTATCTTGAATTCATTATTTCAAATACAGTTTTGACACACCGCCATTTTCCGACTTTTTTGGTATGAAGTGGCATCGACGTGGCACGAGCGAACGTGAAAATTCCTTCCAGCAACCAAATCCTGTTCCTAGCTCCGATAAGCCACGGTGACTTTTCGCCTGACAACAGGTGTCAGGCGAAACTTTCTCGAATGATCAGTAGTCGATTCGATCAGCCCATGGACTTTCACTTAGCGGCGCGTCCGCCGGCTCGCGGTTACGAAACACCGTAGACTCGAGGCGGCCGCATCAGCACGGTAACACCATAAAAAGAACTACTCTCATACAATAAAAGCCCCCTTCTCGACACTCCATTGGATGAGAAACACTTCATTTGCTTTCCCTTCTGCAGTACTCCCCCTCACTCAAAGCTGTCACACTCATCATGATGGAAGACGAAGGTTCTGTCCTGCCGTGCCATATCTTGTAACTTATTTTGAATGTGTGTCCGAGAAAGGCAGCTATCTGCAAGAGAAATGCAAGCTGTGCCTCTCCAAGACGAAAATGCTCTCCGTTGGCAAAAGCTTCACATTCCAATATCGGGAAGCACCTGATGGTACATTTGAATTTTTATTCTTGCTTTCAGGCTTCAGCTCTACATGTACAATCGTTTAATGTTATCTCAAAGCTTTTGCATTCCAGAGAACTCCTCTCTGCACTTTTTTCGCTCTATCTGCAATGAAGATAAAGTACCTAAAGAGTTTAGTATTGCATTGGCGATTGTATGTTGTTTTGTCAGGGTAAACCAAAATTATCCGGTGATGTCTTCCAGCGCAAACGAGGACGGATATCCGACGAAATGTTCGAGAATCAGCATCTGTTGCGTGCTAATAAACCATTCTGGTAAACCAGATTTGTGCAACTGTATAATTGTATTTGTCACTGACGTCGATACAAATTACGCAATGCGGAAGTACCTTCAAAAGTAATTGAATTACATTTCTCATTATTTGTGCTCAACTCAAGATACTTGACAGTGAAATTAAATTGAGTAGCATTTTAAGCGATTTATAATAATAATAATCATAATAATAACCTTTATTTTTGGGTGCCCGAAAACAGCCACATTGGTCTTCGCTTTGGTGCACCAACACAAACAAACAAAACCAGCAGGCAAATTCATAGGCTCTAAACACGCTTGCTAAAAAGATAAAACACCTAACACAAACATGATGTTAAGAGCAGGCACGAAGCCGGGGAAGGGGGGGGGGCGTGGGGCCTGCCTCCCCCCCCCGAAATCTTCTATTTTGCTGGGACCTCTTCCCCCCCTCCTCATACAGCATTTTGTCATAATGTCCAAAAAAAGAAATCCTGGTTACGTGTTTGGCTAGGGGGCTAGACTAATATCATTCAAATCGTAATGGTACATAGAAATTGATGCAGATATGTCAAGGTGGGGTGGAGCGAAGTTATTACATAATGACTGAATCGTGAGAGACGTGAGGTATTACATGGTGAGCGAACATCAATATAAACAAGCTGTCTGGTTACTCGGAATTTAATATGAAAGTTCACTTTCACAAGAAGTTTCGACGAATCAACTACGCCATTTGAAACCTTGTGCAGAAAAATGAAATCTCGAACAGTCCTCCTTATAGACAGTAGTGAAAATGAAAACATTTTCATTATATACTGATACCTATAATAAAAGCGCCGCTCAAAGTATCTATCATAAAGAATCCGGACAACTCTTTTCTGAACATTTTCTATGCTTATAGCCCGTTTCTTAGATATCGAGTTCCATACGGCAGAAGCAAACTTGAATCGTGACCTCACTAAAGAATAAAAAAGTGAATCAATTATAAAAGTTTCTTAAATTACGCGTCTAACAATAAATTACCCATAACACTCTAAAAGCATTGTCTACGACCAACGACACATGATTTCTAAAAGATAAAGTGCTGTCAAGACACACACCAAGATCCTTTAAGACTGATGCACGCTGTAATGGCGATCCCTCGAAATAGTAAGTAGACTCAAAAAAAAAAAAGGAACGCTGACGGCAAAAAGAAATTATTTTTGTTTTTTGGGGATAAAGCATCAATTGATTATTTTTACACCACTGAAGAACGTTGGTAACGTCACGTTTTAGGACATCGCAATCTTTAAGACTATCAATGCTTTTGAACAACTTAAGGTCATCAGCAGAAAGAAGTAGTTCAGAATTGTTTACGCAGGACACTATACCATTTATGAAGATCAGGAACCAATGATAGTCCAGTATTGATCCCTACGGAACACCGGACGTCAAAAACAATTTTTCAGAGAAACAGTCACCAATTAGAACACTGTTTTAGCGCGATGACAGATAGCTGTCGAACCATTCGCATAATTCAAGGCACACTTCATATGAAGACAGTTTGCGCAAGAGTAATTTATGGCGCACTTTGTCGAACGCCTTAGACGTATTAAAATATATTGAGTCGACTTGTCCTCCATTATCCGCAACTGGCGCAGAAAAGTCTAAAAATGCACAAAAATTAGTCTCGACTGACCTACCACCCAAAACACCATGCTGCAACGAAGTTATTTTCTTTCGGAAATATAAGAGCATTCTCGTACGAATGGCAAGCTCGAAAACTTTTGAAAGGCCACAAAGCAAGGAAATTGGGCGATAATTTGTAACAAGGGACGCGACGCCGTTTTTTAGAACCAGAACGACCACCGATCTTTTCCAAAGAGACGGAAATGTTCTCGAACTAAGAGAAAGATTGAAGATATGCTTTAGATTCGGGACGAACAGTTTACTGCATCCTTTGATAATAAAACTTGGTATCCCATCAGCGCCACTGGGAAAACTTCGGTTTCAGCGTTCTCATCGCTTCGGCGATTTCAGCTGAATCAACACGCACAGGAGACGAAAGGTCATTACAGTATGTAAAATTGTCACCAAAATGAAAAGACTGGTTGCCGACAGAAAAAAAATTTTTTTAAATAATACGCGAACATACGGTGTAGATGTTTATCACGCTTGAACAGTTTTTTTCACAAAGCAACGATACATGCTAAACTTGGTATGCCAAAGATCAGACCCGGTCTTTTTATAAAGTCGGTGAAAATTATCTTTTTTTCCTTAGGTTAAGCCTTAATTCTTTAGAAAAACCAATTAGGTAATATCGACGGCTTGTTGTAGCATTTAGGAACAACGATGTCGATAGCACTTATGACCACAAGCGATATTTGACAGATAGTATTTTTCTCAAAGGTGTCTCGAACACACCTTTGTTTACTTCGAAATGGCGAAGTACTTGCCCTCATCTCGTTCTATGTCAATCAAACATTTTTCCGGCAAAAACAGGGTTCCTCGAAAAAGCAAAGAACGGCACCTGGAAATACAAAATTATAACAGATGTTGACCAGGGTTCAGCGGAATGAAGCTCGTGCTTCAACGTAGCATGGTGTTACAGTGTACTAGAATTCTTGGGATAGTGTTGGGACCGGAGCGGCTCGGCAACGGGAGCTCGTGAGGGCGCGTGTATTGACAGTTTGTGTCGGCGCTGTAGTCCAGTTACCCGGAAAAAATCGCGCAGCCCACCACGTTTGGTGGAAAATCCGTTTAAAACCCACGACGCTATTGCTTTTTTTTCTCACTTTGAGCGGTGCGCGCGTCGGTAAGCCTACCGCAATTTGATAGTTCCGTGTGTTGGATCGTAGTATGTTTGGAATCTTGTGTCTTCTAATTTTGCGGATAATGAAGGTTGCAAGCGCCGAAATGCCGTCGGCGAAACGGCGACAGAATTCTTGCTGCGCACCTGGTTGCCGAACGGGTTACATCCGAGTGAAAGGCGTGGAAACGGTATCCCTTTTCGGCGTTCCAGATGACAGTGCCACAAGAGATCTGTGGGAAAAGAATCTGCAACGATCGAACAAGCGTCTTGAAGAAACAAGCGCTGTCTGCGAGGTGCACTTTGAGCCCCGCTTCCTCCTTCGAGACAACGTCCACATAATCAGCGGAAAGGAAGTGAGGGTTCCTGGTGGACGCCCCGCGCTTACGCCAGACGCGGTGCCGACTCTGCTGCCAAGTGTACCCCAAGACCGGAGTGGTGACCCTCCCGCAGGACGAGAGGAAAGGAAGCGGAAGGCAAGTCCACCAGAGCCCATCGTTGCAAAGCGTTCGGGAATCGCTCGGGAAACTGACCCGTTGTCACCAGTGGTGAACGGCGAAGCTCCTGCGTGATCCGACAAGGCATCGATCGCGACGCACTAGGCTCCTGAATATGCCAACTCCCTACTGGGCTGTTCAGAAGTTCAGCAACTTCGACGGTGTTGCTTATTTGGAGACTGCTCTTGAGCCGATGTCTAACAAGATCAGCATCGAAAGGGCGGTGTTTATTTGTTTCGACAGTTTACCTGACGTGGTATGCCAAGTATACCTTCAGGGCTATCTATGCGCTGCACATTGTAACCATGCGCTGCACATTGTAACCATGCATTATTTTACCTTGCCTTATTTACGTGTGCTGTTCTTTCCTGGTCTAAATAATGTGAAATAGTTGCTTGTTTTTTTCTTTGAATATTATAAAGCATTACTTTTTCAACCCACGTTGTCTCAGTTTTTGGACTGAAGTTCAATGTTAAAACGCGTGATAAACATTTTCACGGCTTATAAGCCATTTCTTACAAGTGAACGTCGAATGGTCCTTGGATGGTCGTGGCAGCCATGAAGAAATATAATATTATCATCTCTTTGCGACAGTCGCTTGGGTGGTTTGTCGCATAAATGAACACAAGAATGAGTGACAAGTGAAGCGAGCTGGTTAAGATCGAGAGGAAAACAACGGGCAGAAAAGAAGACAGATAATTTAACCTGGGGTACTTAAAAACATACTAATACGATCTCGGGCTTTAGTACGTGCCGTTTCGTTCCACCATAAAATAAAAAAGCAGAAAAAAAACTGCTTCCGAGTATTAGATATTCCCACCAAATATTTCATGTCTGGCCATTTGCAACCAAGTGAATGGGCATTTCATTTAAAATGCTCACCATCCGAAGAACCAAAAGTTGCAGCTAATTCTATGCTGAAACAACTTGCACTCAGCTTCTTTAAAGTCGCAATTGTTTCTATGTGAAGGCAGTGTAATGTAGCTTGTACCGTCCAATACACTGAAGCATCATGTTGCCAACAGTCATGCCGCAGCGTAAATGATGCCGCGGTACGACCGTTGGCAGGTCATCAGAAATGTATCTGTATCTGTATTAGAAATCCTATGTGCACTCTTTTAAAGCGGCACCAACAATTCAATATTTTCGCGCCTGCAGCCGCGCATGCGCACACCTTCTGGGTAACGCGCCGGTGTCGACACCTGTCGCGATCAATACCACGCGCCTCAGGCGAGCCGCTCCGGTCCCAACACTACCCAAGTATTCTAGTTCACTGTAGTGGTGTAGCGCAGTTTAAAGTTCCGCGCACATGCGCGGCTTCTTTTTTCCCGAAGCGGCAATCTCGCGAGGCTCTATGCTTCGTCTCACCGTGGTCTCACCTTAGCATGGACTATTGTTGGCCGCACGTGCTAACAGCGACACCCCGGTGGCTGCGCGAGCGCTCATGCAGCGCGAGCGCCACTTAAGGCTACCGTCTCGCGATAGCACAGCCTCTGCGGTTAGTATATTCTAAGATGAGACGATAGACTAATTAGCCAAACAAAACATATCACCTTGTCTCCGTGATCATCCCTCACGCCTCTCTGCTTACAGAGGGGCACACAGGAATGAAACGGCATCGCACGAGTAGAATCGGAACGGCGGCGACAGCTGGTAGGAACACAATCGCTATGCACTCGATTGCTTCCATCTGTCGCCATATCAATGGCGGTCGACGGTTGCCAGCGTGTGTCACAGCAGCGCCCGTGCGTTGTTTTAAAGTACCGCCGCTAGATGGCGTGGAATTTGTGGATCGG